>PVIR01000890.1:0-146255 GCA_004026965.1 Petromus typicus | reverse complement strand
TTTAAGAGATCCTGGGGGGACACATCCATTACTGACTAATGGCAGACTTCAAAAGTTTTGTCAATTGAACAGTGTCTAAAATAGTTTGTGTATGGTTATAAGATGATGCTGTGTATGGTTATAAGATGATAATCAGACAATCAATGTATTTTTGGTTAGTATGTTTTTAATCAGTTTTGATGTATCTCATATCATGTTTTTTCTTCTATAAGATATAGTTTGTATCTTTTTCTCATCTGTTTGCATTTAATCTTTGCATGAAAATCTTTAGCAACATGATTTTTATTTTTGGTTAAGATGTATATAGTAAATAAGCCACATGATTTGTACAAGTAATTTGAGATACTGACTTTATCTTGTTACATTTCCATAATTACATGAAATATTTTCTGTAATGTTTTATTTTATCACTTGATTTGATTCCTATACTCATATTACCTGTTACAGGTGTAGTTTTATGGAACACATAATTAGGTCAAATTTTATTCTTTTTCTACAAATGTTTTGGCTGTTTTCATTATATTATTCTCTCAGTTGAACTTAAGAATTATTTTCTCAAATCCCCTTCTAACCCACTCTCCTTTACTATCTCAAACTATTACTATGATATAAATAAACACACACATATAAAATTTAGGGATTAAAGTCTCCACATCAAGTTTTTGAATTTGTGCACATGGTCTGTTTCTCCATTATTTGGAATATTCCTCAATAAAGTTTGTAATCTTCTCCATGTACTTTCTTCAAAATCCTCTTCAGTTAGTAATAAAGATTTTAGATTAGGCTGATGACAAAATAGTTATCGGCTTCTCCTGCTGGAGTTGCCTTCACGTCATACAAGTAGCCACCCTCTTTGTCCGGACAGACACCGCTAGCCATGATTCTGCTGGAAAGCTCTGTTAATTCAGGTGTGGACAATTTCATCTGCTGTGCAGCTCGCCCATGACAACCTACACGGCTGTTTCAGCTCCACAGATCTGGCACATAGCCGGGGCTCAGTTGGTTAACATAAGATGAATAATTCAGTCAATGATTTCACTAATTTGTGCCAATTGAACACTTTTCTCTCTGTGAGTGTAATTTTGGGACCCTCTCAGACTGAAACAGGGTCCTGAAAACATTCTCTTTAAAAACACACCACCAGGTTTATTTTCTCTTTGAATATGAGACCTTCACCGAAGATCGATGCAGCGTGCAATAAACATATGCATTTAATCGGATATCCAGTCTTAAAAAAATACTGAGCTTGAACTGGAGGGAAAATATCAACCTTTGGGTCTTTCGGTCTTTATCTCTAGGCAGGAGGCCTCGAAGAGTCGCAGCTCCCTAATCGAAGGCCAGGAAGACCTTGTGCACTTTAGTGCGGACCAGCGCTTTTGAGAGAAACAGCAGCCCAGGGGCTGGTAATAGACACTAATGAGCTTTGTACCTTGAAATCCGTATTGCAGAAGGGATTGAAATCTACAGAAAGCCACATCTGTGTGTTCTTCGCAGACCCCAGCGAAGAGCCTGAATACAGCATGTCATTATGATTAATTGTGGGTAATGAGGGTCTTATGAACTCAAGAAAAAGGAGCATTTGTTTCTCTGCTTCTACATTTATAGTCTCCGATTGGTTTTTAAGCATTTGGTAGAGAACGGCCAAAGTAGAACAGGCGGTGACTATTCTACAGCCTCCATTTACTGCCCTGCCAGGCACTGCAGTAAATTAACGTACATGGGCCAGTTAGGGATTTGGTGAGATCTTTCAAGGATCTGGTAAAGAGAATATCTCTCAGCTCAGATAATCTTGATAAAATCAAGCTGTCAGAGTTCTCGGAGAAGCTGCGCGGGGCTCTGCCTGCCGACACAAACAGGACCAAAGAATCGAGTGAATAAAAGAATTCTTTTATAGACGCAGTTTGTTTCGTCATTCTCTAAACAATCAGAAGGTGGCGCAAGTTCCCTGCTGATAAGGTAAAGGAGGCTATGGCTTGGAGTCCTGCCTTGTGCGAGTACAGTAAAACAGAAAGGAAGAAAAAAAAAAAAAAAAAAAAGAGGGCGAAACCAAACCCAGACAAAAAGTACAAACAAAAGCCACTCTGTACTTAAAAATACATTAACAGATAGAAACATTTCATCTTTTAAAAAATAAGTAACTCTCAAGTTGCATAACTTTGGTGAAGTTATATCTTACCGCCCCAGTGGCTGTGGATCAAACTAGGGAGAAGCATGGGATAAAAATTTGAGGAAGATTATTTTGATTATCTTAATGTAAAGAAATGAACAAAATGTTTATTTTAATGACTCCAATCCTTAGACGGAGGAATGGCCCATGTTGGAAATTCTAACAAACTGCAATAAAGCAATCAAACAAGCATTTCATTTCTAAAATATTCATTATACTCTTTAGCGTTGGGATATTTAGAAAATGTTTTTAAGATGAATTGCTTTGAACTTCCTTCTGCACAACAGTTTAGGCATTTGTGAAATGCAAATTAAACCTTCAAACAGAAAGATAACATAGGTTGTAAGAGATCAACAAAAATGTTTTAAAAACAAACAAAAACAAAACAAAAGAAAACAAAACCCACCATCAACAAAAACAGAAATAACAAAACCCTCTTCCTATGGGGGAGAAGAGGAGCTGGGAGCCAGCTCAGCCCAGGAGCAACTCATCAGACGCGGAAGCTGGTGCTCACTTTTCCAAACCCTATCCACCTCCAGGGAGAAAGTTTTAAAAATTATCATTTCAGCAAGTGATCAGTTGAGGCACTATCAAAAAATCCTTTCCTAAATTCTCCTCTTTCGAAATCCATTAGTTTAAACAGAGAGGAAGTTGTTGTTGTTTTTTTAAGTAAAAAGAAAACAAAACAAACAGAATAGAAAAACTCCCCAACCTTTTTATACAGAAAACAAAGACCCCAAAGAAGGCTTGAACATTTTTGAATTAGAATTTCTAAAGAAAACGCATGCAGAGAGTGACCTCGGAGGAGTTCTGGGTTAGTCCTGATGTGTCAGCCCGAAATCGAGCATACTTTTAACAAATGTTACCAAGGAGAACAATTGTATTTTTGTTTCTAACTAAAACCTATCTTTTAAAAAACTAATTTGCTCTCCGTATTGCCGGATTACATTTTCATTTAATTTCGTTGCCTCGCCTTGTAATTACTTTCTCCTGATCTGTTTCTCGTAAGAAAATAATAATAAAAAAAAAAAGTAGAGAGAAAAAAATAGAGACTAAAACCCAAACTTGTAGGTTGCAGTTAAAATATTTTGCTTTATCACGCCTGGCGGGAAAAGAAGCAACATTGAACTCAGGGCGTCACACGCCCCGTGCTCCCCACTCCCAAACCTCAACATCATTTCTTAAAATCTCCAGGGCCAGGAGTGAAGCCGAGGGCTGTTGGCGAGGGAACAGAGTCTCCGGTGACTGATCTGGGAGAGGATCGGGTCTGGGAAGGAGCCGGAGTTTGCAGAAGGCGGTGGGCTTTCCGGCCTGCGGGCCGCGCACCTGGCGGCCCCGCCCGGCCCCGAGCCTCGGGCCGCGCTGTCCGGGCCGCTAGCGGGAAGGTGGGGAGTTTGTTTCGTGCGGTGCGTGTCAGGATTAGACAGCGTTTCCTTTCAGCCGAGCTACAGAGAGGAGCCTCATTCCTATTTCACTGTTTCCCCGGAAAGAAACTTTTCTGCTTCTTGTGCCTTTTCTCTCTTTTCTCCCCTTCCCGCAGCGCGAGGCGGGGAGCTCGGCCGCCCGCGGCTCAGCCCCGGGCCCGGGACGCGCCCTTCTCCCGAGCGCCCGGGAGCGGTCTGGCCGCCGGGCCTGGGCCGCGCCGGGCTCGGCTTCTCCGGCGGCCGCGGGGTCCGGGCCGGGGCTGGGTCTGAGTCTGGGGCCCCGCGCCCCGCCGCCTCCGCCGTCTGCAGCTTTTACTTTCGCCGCGATCGGCCCGGACGGCTCGGGGCCTGCCCGGGGCTTGTTGCGGACGCGGGCTGGGGCTCGGACCGAGGAGCCGGGAGACCGGGCGGCAGCGCCGGACGAGGCCGCGATCCGGCCCTGGCGCGCTCTGCGCCAGATGGCGGCTCCCGGCCCCGGCCCCACGTCGGGCAGACGGCGCCCGCGGACCGTGTCGCCGCCCCCACCCCCCTCCCACGTTTTCCTCCTCCTCTGACCAAGTTAATGGAGACAGGCTTTCAAAATGTGCTCTTACTCGCAACTAGAACACAAAGTAAAGTAAGGAGTGATCTCGGGCGCGGGCAGCCTGCGGCTGAGGCGCGCTCCTTCCCGGAGGAGGCCGGTGGGGGCGGGAGACCAGGTGGAAGGTGGTGTCGGGTTAAGAAGCGTCAGACCTCGGAGAAGGGCCTCACTTCCTCTTCGTTTTGTCGCCCTTTGTGTTACATACGGGGGCGAGCAAGGTCTGCCAATCACTACCATTTCTCTTTCTTGTTCTATCAAGACAGGGTCGTCACAGCAACAGGGACATGACAGGCTGGTATCTCTCTCGAGCTCCAGGGGGCCCCTAATAGGATTGAAGCGAAAGATCAAGCGAATGGGTTCCTATTTTAGGCCCGTAATGATTCCCAACTGCTTGCATATACATGGGCCTTACAGTATTATGAGGCAACTTTTAATCCCAGGAAAAAAAGCAGCTTGTTCTCTAGCGGGCTCTATTTTAGAGACCCCTGTGGGACCCTTCCTCCCTCATCCTCCTCCATCCTCTCCTTTCCTCTTCGCCTTTCTTTTGGGGCTGAGGACCCACCCCCTGTGGGTTTCACTCAGCACACAGAAGCCCAAGGTGCCATATCCTTCCATCATTCATTTTACCAGCTCAAAGTAAATACTCCGTTTAGAGGAAACAAAGACACCCCTTCTTGGTATTCAGTTGAAGTCCCCAGTGGGATCAGAAGTTTGCACATCTTTAGGAGAAATTGGCCTTGAATGCGATTCATCCAGACATCTCCCCTCAGCCCTCACTCACACACATTCTCTCTCTCTCTCTCTCTCTCTCTCTCTCTCTCTCACACACACACACACACACACACACACACACACACACGCCCTACAAAACACAAAGCAACAACCTAAGGGGGATGGAGAAGGTTTGTCTCCCTCGGGCCATCTATGTTCAGAGTGAAATGTAAAGTCACAGGAGGGTGTGTGCGTGGTGGGTGGGTGTCCTTCATTTGCACATTTGTGGAGCAGAGAGGAGATAAATGAAATGCATGGGACAAGCAGGGCGGTTTGTTTTCACCAGGACCTGGGGAAACCCGTCAAAGGAGGCTGACTTCAAAAAACCAAGCCTGCCTGGGAAATCTGAATGCAAACAGCCCTGGAATAATCAGCACCACCAACATCTGTCACCACAGCTGTTTCTTTTCTGGTTGGTGAGAGAACCTGTCTCTCTCCTGTGGGCTGGCAATGAACTCCAAGTGAGGAGAGAGCGCCTTTCTCTTCCAACAGAATCTTCCAGGTCCCTTAATATATCGATTGTTTAAAAGGAAAGCACAACACAAAACAAGATGAGCATGACATTGCCACCTTTGAGAGGGAAATAAGTAGCATGGTAAAGTAGGGTGGCAGAGAAGAGTTCTTGCCATGAGGGCACAGAGGGGGAAACTGAGGAATGTGGTTAACCTGATATCAGGAAAAGATTCAGAACTGATGAATTCTCAGTCCTCTGGATTTTGCCAGGGGACTTGGAAGGTACTCACTCTTTTAGGAAAAATAAAAGGAGGTGAGTGACATTACTATATTTTCTTTCACTCAATCAACAGATAATTACTGGTACTGAAGAGACAGAATGCTCTGTGGTAAGGGTGGGGGAGAGGATGAGCCCAGTGATACTGCAGTGAGATAATATGTCTCTGCATGGAGAGACACAGTGACAAACACGGACAGGGGGACCAGGGAGTGTGGGTGTGGTGGTGTGGTGGCTTTATCCGATGGAAGGGAGGAACTGAGACTTGTCACTGGCTGAAGTGACAAGCAGAGACTCTTGGAAGAATATGATTGGAGCTGAATGCTGAGAAGTGGAGGTTGGAGAAGAGTAGTCAAAGTGCAGAGAATGCCAAGCAATCCACAGGAAACAGCAAGCTAGTGTCTGGAAGGATGCGGAGAGGGGTGGGAACCAAAGGGAAGGGGCTAAGGCCAAGAGCTCTCTCTGGACAAGCGGAACCCTGGAACAGGCCTAGGGGATCTGGTGGAGGGTGGCTAGGGCAGGGCTGGTGCTGCAGAGGAGACCTGGACTCGAATCCAGCAGGAAGGCTGGTGCCGATCCTGTCACGGGGATGGAGAGGACCATTTGGCACCACTTGGTGGCCGAAGGACATGGGGCTCCAAGCAGGATGTAGGTCAGAGGCAACTGGACCTGCAAGCCTGGGAAACCAGAGAATACAAAGCAGCCTTGTAATATGCAAGAAGTTACAATAATATTGACATCTAGCATTACATACAGAGAACTTAAACACTGTACTCTTCCCGAGAGCAGAGAAACTCTGACCCAGACAGGGACAACTTTCTTTCAGGGATAAAGACTCTCCTTTGTGAAGCTGGACATGTGGTTTTGTGGCTGAGCCTGGGCCAGAGTTAACAAATCAGGATCTCAGCGCTTGCTGCTTTGGGAGTGATGGACAGAGAAACGTCTGCAGAAGTCACATCTCCCCAAGACACATTATTCCTTCTTAATGCTCATTTCAATTTTTATAACATTATTGAGGAGGGAAATTAGAGAGAGAGATCTCAGAGGCATCTTTTCCAGCCACTCCCAGGCAGAGAATAAATGTGCAGGAGATTAACCTGATGTGACATTTGTTTACTTTTCAGGTGCATCTAATACTTGTTTAGGAATGTTCTGGAGGGCAGGTATCCAGGCTATCACACAGGAGGATCATCAGGCCAGCGGCCGGAATTGCCGGTTCTGACCGGCACTCCTTCCTGGTTCTGTCCCTGACTGTGAGTTCTCTTCTAGGAATCACCACTCTCTGACTTAGTTTCTCCTCTTAAAAATGACATGGGCTCAATGACCTCAAAGATTTTCACCTGTAGGTGAGTGAATGTCTGATGTGTTCCATTTGAAATTTCCCTACAGTTTCTTATATTCGGTGTTCTGCTTTGCATGAACAAACTGAATGGATATTTATGTCAGATAATTTAGACTTTAGTCTGGTTCTTAATAACTTTGTTTGCGTTGAATTTTATTAATGTTTAAAAAGCACCACTTGATCCATTCTCACTTGATCCTCAAAATGCCACGGAAAAGGAGCAAGACAGGGATTTTATGTTTAGAAGACAATTAATAATACTGACTTCTTTTCACAGAGGACCTATGCAAGTCAACATAGGCCTTACATTAAATATTTCACAAAATCATCACACCCTTGTAGGGACCATTATTCCTGTTATAATGACAGAGGTGGGACTTCCCAGCTCACTGATGATGGTATCAGGATTTGAGTCCAGGTCTTACAACTTCAACTCCTTATTCTCTGAGTCCTGAGAAATCATACAGGAGTTACCAACTGTTTACCTCTCTTGCCAGTATTTCTTACGTGCTTTTACTTTTTATATCTTTAAAACTGCTGGTCAGTGTGGTCCTCTGTGGCCTTCCCATGTGAAATAAAAAGGCCTTGATTTAAAATGGCCAAGCTGTTGACAAGTGTTTATCAAGCATCTGCTGCAATCTAATACTATACTATGATCTTTAGGGTCCAGAGACATTTTAGAAATATCCCATTCCATAATGATCTTATAATCTAAAGTGAAAAAACTGACTGTCGTTAGCATTTGTGAATGGGAAGAGTTGTGTTTCCAGATGGAAATCACCATACTTTGTGGAGTATTCACACTGCTTCCATTGTAGTTTGGACTACTGGGCCTAATGTTCATTCAGTGGGCACTCTCTAAACCTTTTTTTGAGATAAGACATTGTTATAGGGAAAAGCCTGAGGTCTAACAGCTATCAAGGGCACAGCTAGGATTTCAGTCAGATTTCATGACCACAGTGCCCTATTCTTCCTTCAGTGCCACAGGATCTGGTGTATTATTCACCAGCTATGCTTAACTTCTGTACACCTCAGTTCTCTCATTTGTCAATAGGGGTCATGATGTGTCTCTGTTCAGATTCAAGATGTGACACTGAAGTATCGGACCTCGTGGCTGGCATGTGGTAGAGACTCGGAGAAACCAGGTATCAGAAGCAACTGTAGTGATAGAGCCAATGGACAGAACCTACAGTAACACGATTGCTCACAAGGAAGAGTGTTGGAGAACATAATCTTTGCCCAATGGCTTCTTTGTCTTGGGTTTTGAGTCAATTCCTGATATTTTAGCTCTTTAATGAATAAGAAGACCAATGGACTTACTTCTAGCTACATAATAAGCTATTCTCAAAACTAGTTTAATTCTGCTTTTGTAATTGAGTTTTACCTGGGCTCGGGTAGGAGTTTGTAGGGAGAGATTTGTCTGATAACTGTAATCTGATGGATCTAGGGCTGAGGGCATCCAGAAGGCCTCCATATTGGTACATCTGGAGTCTGTGAAGGGGAGACTCAATCAGTGAGGACCCTTTGGACATCTCTCTGGGTGGTCTTCCCATAAACCCACCCAAGGCCTTAGAGAAGTCCTCAGTGGCCTTCCTTGGACCTTCCTTGGAACTTGATAAATGTAAGCAGTTTCCTCTGAGGATATAGATGGTATTTGTTCTTAAAGAAATCACTGTGGATTGAGGGAGGCTATGCTTTCATTGGTCAAATCTGGATCAGTCCTGTCCTTGGGCTCAACCCTTTCCAAACTCCTGAGACTAAGTATGAGAAGACTGAAATGGGGATGGATGATGGGAAGGCAATATAGCTGATGCCTCCTGGACACTTTCCTTGTCTCTTGCCATGCCCAGTAGTAGGAGTGTATGCATGGTGGTTATGAGTAGAGCTGGCATTGATGTCTTGTGCCATGAGATGCCAACATCATGGGCTTCTTCACTTGGGCAGAGCTACACACAGTGCCATGCCTAGAGGTTAAGGTGACAGGCTATGGGGTAGAGATTATGGCCCTACACATTAGCCAAACCTTCATTTTTCTATATCTGTACATTTGTACTTATATCATCTCTTTTGAACACAGGCATTTCTTTGTATCTATTGGTTCTGCACCCAGGATTCAGCCAGCTGAGGTTCAAAAATGTTCAGAGAAAAATGCACCTGCATCGAACACATACCAACTTTTTTCCCTTGTCACTATTTCCTGAACAATATCACAATTATTTATGTAGCATTTACATTGCACAAAGTATTAAAAGTAATCTAGAGATGATTTTCATTATATTGCATATGTATATATTAAAACATGACACTGATATGACACTATTTCATACATGGGTCTAAGCATCTGCAGATTTTGATATCCTAGAACCCACCTCCACAGATACTGTAAGATGATGGCAATGTGATTTATTTCCTCTTTCCTCTCATTCTCCCAGCAGGGTGCAAGGAAGTTGTTTTCCAGAGGCTTTGCGACCTGAGAGAATAAAACCCTTGTGGTGGTTACCAAACCATGTGCTTGCATCTTCCTCTGCTTGTAAAGTGTAGGCTTTGGGTGAGGGAGGGTCCCATGAGGACAGAGGGGTTCCTGGCCTTATCCTCTCCTACCCACACATCTGCTATCCTAAAGTTCTTAGGCTTATGGCTACTTGCTGAAATTTTTGAAAATGAGGAAATATCTTTGAGTAAGAACAAACAAGTCAGATCTCTCCTTTCTCTTTCATCTTTCTGTTTTTTATTTCATGCTGTTCAATTCCCTGCAGGAAGGACAGGAAGTATTGCCCTCACTTAAAGAAAATAACAGGTTAAGAAAACATGTTTGTCCTTTGAACATCATGGGGCAAGTCATTGTCATCTGGGTCCCAAGCTCCTTAGACAGACACTTTGTTGCTGGACTAGGTGTCCAGGAAAGACCAAAGGTGACCTGAGGAGCTGAGAGCTGTCACTTCTTGTACCAAGAAGTACAAAAACAGCTGGAGCAATGGAATTGCGGTCAAGGTGGAGTCCAGGTGATATGCAGGTAGCTGAGGCTCATCTGCGCCTCTCGACTCCATCCTTCCTCCAGTGCATTTCATAGGCCCCATCCTGTGTTTCATCTTGTGTTGGACAATCTTGGTTTTTTTCTCTTAGCTGTTCAGAGAAATCTGTGCTCTTGTTATCCTATCTTGAGTGTTCTTATGAGGAACAGAAGCTTCAAGGTGAACTCCCTGGGACCAGGAGATGAGTGGTAGATTTTGCCTCCAAAAGCCTGTCTTCTGCTTCTGCTCATGTCCCTCCAGCTCTACTGAGAAAGTGTTTATTCTCTCCATAGCACTTGGTTTTCAGTCTGATCTCGTCATCAAGAGGGGCTGTTCTAGGATTGTTGTTTGGAATCAAAGTCCAATTTGAGTTGCGCTGCACATCCACCGTCTCCATGCCCAGTCCCCTACTCCCTGTATCGCCAATTTGTCCCTCTTCCCTTCATCCTTTGCAGATTTTGTGATGTTGGAAAGGTGCTTTACTGGAGAACAGACAGTTCCCATTGCAGGGTTAAAAGACCATGGCTCCCAGGCATAGGAGCAGTTAAAGGCCAGATCCTTCCCTAGGCCTACCAGAAAGCTCACAGCCGAAGAGGCAGGGGCCTGATGCTCTGAGGTTCTTCCCCCATATTGTGGACAGTTTCATACTCTGTCCCCAAGCTTTTGAAATAACACATTTGAAACCCACTGGGCTCTTTCTGAGGTCCACTTCATCCCAGGTAAAAATGTCCCTTACTTGGTGTGAGGGGCTCAGGTTGGGGGCTAGGGAGCTATGAAGAAACCATCTCATTGAAATCCGGATAATCCCCAAACCTCATTTTCCCCATTACAAACCTCTGCCTTCAGCCCTGCCCCTTTTACCACATAGGCCAAGAAGCCACTGGACCGCTTTGCCTGGCTCCTTTTATCTTCCTGGCCCGAGGGGGCCATGGGCTAATGATCAGTGAAATCAGGAAAGGCCAAGAGGCCCAGCTAATCCACAAATTGGATCATCCATCCCTGAATAATCAAGAGAGTTGCTGGCACAAAAGTTGGTTTCTCTCTTTGATCATCAGCATGCTAGGAACACACCTACATTTGCTTCCTGTGGGAGTCCTCTAGGGAATTCAAGACTGGTTCTGTCTGGCCAATAAAATTCCGTTCTAGGACTAAAAAACAACCAGTTCCCCAATGTCCCTGGGGAAGTATTTTAATATGACAGCAAGGAGAGAATTGAAATTCTAAAGAGGTTGTGTAAACTCTTGAGATTTGATGGACTAGTTCCACCTGGAATTGTAGACACTTCTCTATTACAAGGTGGGATTTAATCATATGTAAACCTCATCATGCTATATGTAATATATCTTTATAATGGTGATACATTGCAAGGATGTTGACAATAACTCAGGCCTCCATTGTATACAGAAGCTAATGCTGAGGAAAGAAAGATTTATTTAGTATTATTTATATGATAAGATGATTTGTTTTATTCTTTTACTGAAAAAAAATGTTTAGGTTATTTAAATAATAAGAAAATCAGTGGTTTTCAAGTGATATAGTTGGCAAAAACTACATCCACATCCAGGTCCACAGGGGAGGGCTGATGAGATACACAAACTTGCATTACTAATTTTTAATAAATAAGAAATATCCATCTATGTTTCATCTTTGCAAAAAAGCCAAACATAATACATATTCCCTTCTCAGGCTAGGAAGATTCCAGGCACTGTAATATTAAGCTTCTGGGCACAAGAGTAAAGGGAAATGAAAAATTTGGTGAAAGACCCACTAGGAAAAGAGAAGACCTATGTGAAGAGAAATGTCGCCATGCAATGCCTCTGGAACAGTGTGGACTTTGGATACTCCTTTGGTGTCAGAGAGGCACGGAATTCTGGCTCAGCTACCATGGGACAGGTCAAACACTGTCCTTGAACTTCAACTTCCACCTGTGTTCCCACATGCTATTCAAAATCTTCCAATATTTTCCTTTTTCACCGAGAACAGCTTCCAAAAAGCTTTATTATGAACCTGTTTGATCTGGCTGTGTTGACTTCCTTGAGCTCTTGTCTGACAAGCTCTAGAAGCTTAGATTAGTCAGTTTCATTTCTTCCTCAGCCATTTGTAGATGTTTTTTCTAATCAAAAGAAACTGTTCTAGACTTTGGGTGGTTCCCTCTGTCATTCATTTAGGTCCTTGCTCATTTGTTCTCTCGCTGAAGAGAACGTTACTGGCCACATATCCTCAGACCTCTCCCTCTCCCGGCTTGATTTTACTTCACAGAACTTATCATTAACATATATAATATATATTCATTGTTGATTAATTTTCTGTCCATTTTGGATGATAAAATTGTACAGTCTTGAAGGTAGGGGATCTCACTTATGTGACCCTGTATTCCCCTTGTCTAGTAATTTGCCTGCACCTGTACAGACTCCCAGTAATGAGAGAATGAGTGGACTAGGAACTAGGAATTCCGAATTCTACTTTGTGTGGGCCTCAGGATTAGGACTAATATACGCTAGGCCTGGCAAAAGCAATGACATGAATGGTACTTTTGTTAATGGTATTAGCATGAGGCCTAGTTAACTTTCATTTCTTTGTAACTATCTCCTAAGAATGTGGGACATAAAGCACCTTGAGGAACATTTAATGAACAGTGAGTCAAGTCCTCTTAATGAACATGGCCCCAGATCTTGAATTTCTGAAACTGTCACTAAGGATCTTTCTTCTTGCTCAAGGTCCTAAAACTAATGCTTGTGGTGGCTGGATAACATAGACAATTGAGCAGTCTAGATGGGGGCTGTTGAACTTGACAGGTCATATTCAACTCCAGGTAGAGATGTAAGGTTGACAGAACTCACTTTTTTTACGTAAAATCTCTTCTTTTTGAAATGCGTGCTTCTGTGTTGAGAGTCAGTAACACTACTGCATGTCTAGAAATTAACTAGAAGAAATCATATGACTCGGCACATAAGTACATTCACAGTGAAGTTTAGCCACAGGGTTTTATAAAATCATACAAATGGATCATATCAGGGCAAGACACAGGCAGCGTTTGGGGAATTCATGCTCAGGATTCCCAAATTGGTGCTTCCCTTCTCTTGGGGGGTTTCACAGAGTTCACTTTCCCCTAAATGACAGAAACGCACCAAAGTTTCTGGTCAGAGATGTATGCAGCTCACACATTGGAGGGAGGAGAGTTCACAGTGATTGTCTCAGGCTGGAGAGAGGGATGATCCAGTAGTTGCCAGTCCAAGAAGCAGAGTCCACATCAGACGAATTAAGGGTAAAGCACAAGTCTGAGACCAACGTCCTGGAAGCTGTATAGAGAATTGCTGGCATGCATCTGTACTAAAAGTTGAAGAAACTAGAGTCTGATTTCCACAGTTAATGGCAGCCATAAGAGACCCATATGCTTGAATAGAATGGAACTTTCCAAGGTAGACTGATTCCCTCCTTCTCCCTCTTTCATTTTATCCAGGTCATAAGTCTACTAGATGGTTCCACAAATGTGCTGGTCCATATGTCAATAATCACGGGGTATCCCCCACAGACCTGCAAGTGTCCCTTACTAATTTATTACACTTTTATTAATCCAGTCAAGTGGACAAATGACAGTTCATAATTATGCAGGGAGACTTTAATATTCCCATCTTTTCTTCCCCTTGCTCTACACTAGTTCTAGATGAGACATTTGAGTCTAGAAGAAGTTCAGTGCCTTCTTAAACATTTCCACATCTGCCAGAGGTCTTTTTTTCCTCCTGTGCCCTCCAGTATTGCATTATATTCTCTTTGAAGGAATAAACTTAAGACACTCTCCAAATTCCATTACCCCATAATTCTGCCTCTTCCAATGTGTCAGAGAAGTTAAGGAAAGCCTTGGGTGGGGTTCCTAAGAAGCAGGTTTTGAGATTTGTGGATGAGTTTAAGGGTGTGTTCTCAACAGAACTAGAAAGGGAGTTTGGAAAGTACAATGGGGAAGGGGAAGAAACTAAACAAGGACACACTTTCGGGAAAAGTTCTGCAAAGGTTAACTGCAACTTGACCTTCCTGGAGATCTCTGGAATTTGTATGTCAGTGTCATCATACACAGATGCCAGGGCACTTGGATTTCATTCTCTGCACCCCTCAGCCACTAGCTGAAGAGTACCCTGCTTGGGAGCCATGGCCACCTCTCTAGGTCTTTAGGAAGTGTGGCTCTGGAGTCATCAAAGGAACCCTGGTGTAAGGTATAAGTTCTGGGCCAGCTCTGGCTGCCATTTTAACTTTAAATGACTATGAATAAGACCGTTAGGCCTCCCACCTGAACAACCAGCATAATGATTCTGTCTCTCCTTCCTAGACATGTAGTGAAGACAAAGTGAGGCCACAGATGGGAGAATGTTCTGAGAAGTGGAAAGGATTAAATGAGTGCAAAGCGTTATTTTAATAACATAACAACTATGCTAAAAGGAAATCAAATGAATGCCAAGTACTTGTAATCTCAGTGAATGTTCTCAACCATGTTATTTGCACAAACTGTAAACCTCAGCTGGAGAATTCTCACAGCTACTGCTGACTTCAACCTTAATGGGTGAGGTGGTCTCCCTTCTCTGCAGGAGGTCTGGCTGGTGGCATGGGTGTTTTTCCTTATGCCTCCTACTGAGCTGGCCAAGCTGTATAAGTAAGTATTGTCTAATGGACTGTGAAGTCTGCCTAAGACTTATGATCCCAATTTAAATGATCCAGCCTACAAATTTAGAGGGAAGAATCCAGTAAGACTACTCTCTTGGTATCAGGTTTAACTTACTTAAAGATTCACAAGCATGCACTGAAAACTACATTAGAACTTGCCAAAGGAAGAGGCACACAGGACAGAGTCCAGGAAGAATGAAACATGAAGCTCTCAGAGTCATTGTCCTCTTAGACTACATTTGGCAGTATGCACAGGGACAACCTGGAACACTCTGGAAAGTTCACATGAGCCTCAGGGTTCAGAATTTTTATTGAAGCTTCATTAGTAGACATGATTGATTATTTGTTCATATGGTAGAACTCAACTTCTAGCTACTTTTTTCCAGAGTTCAGGATAGTATCATGTGGTGGGGTTGTCTACCTCATTAGCATAAGGTAACAGGCATGGTCCCTTTAGAAGTCACCCCTTAGTAGTTGGAGATGAGGCCACACATTGCATTAGGTAAGGAAATTCCCTCCCACACACCTCCAGTGCTTCTGTCTAAATAATCTTTTCATAGGCAATTCCAGTTCCTTCTTCCTGTACTTTGTTGCCCATACTTATTCTGAATCCTTTAATTTCTCATGGCACTTAGGACAGAGTGACCATTAACAGTTCTGACATTAGGGATGGCATCTTCGTTCAAATTCAGATTCTACTGTGTATTAGCTGTGTGACCTTGGACAAGTTTACTTAAATTGAGTACACTTCCATATCTGTTGGTATATTGGTCAGCTTCCAGTGGTAGGACAAAATATCTGAGACGTGTAACAAATAGGAAAAAAGGTTTATTTGTCTGCTGGCTTCACAAGGCTTAGTCTCTGACTGGCTGGATCCAAAGTAGAAGCACAGTGGTTAAAAGTATACTGAAGGAATAATTCTCACTTCAGGTTACAGGAAAGGAAGAGCTCCAGGGAGGGATAAACCCTCAGAAGTCATTCCCCTAGTGTCCCTCCTCCCACTGGGTCCCATGTTCTAATAGCACATTGATCTTTGAATATTAATGTATTAATGCACTGTGAATATGGAATCCTTGTGATCTAATCAGATTCTCTGGGAATCTCATCACTTAGGCAAGATGATAATTAAAAACATAGTTATGATTTTAATCATATATTACATTGTAAGCATCATATTTATATAATACAATGATCTATGATCTCATGTATTCTATTTAAATCTCTTCAGTTCTTTTCTTTTATTCAGTGCTGGGGATCAAACTCAGGGCCTTCCACATGCTGAAGTGCTACTCTAGTGCTAAGCTATAGCACTAAAATTCTTGCAGGTTTAATTTTTATTTTGCGAACTCTGTGAATGAAAGTGTTACTGGATGAGGTATCCAGGGAGGATACTACAACTGAAATAAGTAATGTAAGCCACCATACACAAAGAATAGATTTTTAGGCTTCAGAACTGATCAATAAGAAACATACAGAAGCAAAAAACCAGAGTATACATGCAGGAGTGGAGTGTGGGCATTCATAGAAGCAAGATGCATCATTTCTTGAAAAAGGGACATTTCTGCTTCTCTTCCATGGGTAGATGCATCAGAAAAAGTGCCTGTTCAGAAGGATACCAGCCCATTTTATATGCATGATGGCATTTTTTTTTAAATGATAGGCAGTTTAAACATTCTTTGGATTCTCTCAACCGGTTCCTTTCCCTTAGGGCCAAGGTCCTGGTCATTATTTTCTCAATTAAAACACTTTATAGACTTTCAGTATCCCTGAGGAATTTTATGTGTAGTAGTCCAGGGAGAAGAAGCCTATATTTCACCAAGGAATATTAATATGGATTTTCCTGGGTAACTTCAACTAGGCCCCAGAAGTGGCAGAGTTCTTAAAAGTATAATTATTTTAATTATAATTTCTCTCTCTTGTTTCCACCTATCTTTTCTTTCTTCCATTCAATCTCAAAAGGACTTTAACACTTTTCAAGCAGAGACTGTAAGTACTGAAAATGCTGAAATAAATGGCACAATTTTATCCTCCAGAACCTTCTGTTTTTCTGGGGTGGGGAAGGTTACAGGTAGATCAATAATGACAGTGCAGCACAATTTGTCCTGAAGTAGAGGTAAACAGAGAGTGTATTGTGAGAAAGAAGAGGATTAGGGTGAGAGTAGTGAGAGGAAGGTCACAGAGGGTCCCTGAAAGAGGTGATGCTTAAGCTGGATTGTTATTAAACTACTGTGATTCTCACACCTTGGTGTCTGTTATAATCACTTTGGGAGCTTGTTAAACATACAGAGATCAGGGCTCCCAGCCTTCCACACAGTGTCCTCAGGGGGAAGAGACCAGTCATCATTTTTAATTGATGTTGTTATATATTTCTTTGTTTTGAATTTGCTTGCATTTTGCAGCTATTTGTGTTTTCAAAGTTGGTGGGGAATATAAAATTTTACTTTGATACTTGTTACAGAAATAACTACTGATTTTATGAAGCTCATTCTATTATTAAAATAGGCAATATTTGGGCAAATTTAAACTAACAATTTTCAATTCATGGAAGAGTTTTGACCCATGGTAAGAAATATTTGTGACCATAAGTCATAATGGTAGATAAAAACTATAATCTTGGCTATCAAGGAGGAAAGGATGGTCAGGGATTGTCTAGCACACGTTATCTAAGTCGAGTTACACTGAGTTTGAGGGGTGTCACCCTGTTACGTCCATGGAGCGGATGTTAGGGTTACCTGACAGAACAGGGGAGTTTTTGCTTGGTCCATGACTTTTTTCAACTGGAAGAGCTTGAGAGTTGTCTATCCTTCTTGAAGTTATTTCCTTTTGAAGACTGTTTCTTTTCTGAGACAAAAGAGTAGTTTGCTGCTGCTGAGAGTACTGTACCCCTTCCTGCTGCAAATGAGCACATAAGACAGGGAGTGAGGTGGACCAAACCACACTCCTGAAGTCAGATCTGTCCTGGAACCATGGGGAGCTCTTGCTGCAGTTCTGTCCCCCTCCATCCCACCTGCAGGTGACCCAGAGAGACTCTGCTCAGCTCTGCACACGTGGTGAGTGTGAAGTCAGGAGGACTCTGGTCATGCACTGACATTGCTATGTCTTCAACTCCCTAGGCCCAATTGAAAAACTCTACATTTTCTTCCTGGAGAAATATCCATGATATCCAGTGGTGGTTACTTTCCTGTGGCAAAAGAGTATTTTGCAGATACCTGAAGTCCACAGGAGCTCAGGCTATACTTGAGGAAGGATTATCTCAGGTACCATACGGCATCTTGCTGGAATGCTGGGATGACAGCATGGGGACCCATTGTATCGAGTGCTGTACCCAACAGGTTGAGTATACACAACCCCAAGTGTAGCTTTTCTGGATATTTTTGGGCCACTGCTCAATGTAGGAAAAAATCTCCCACTTTCCCTCTCCAGAGCTGCCATGCTTTCAATGTGTCAAAAGCTCATGCAGAGGCTTACTCCCCAGTATAACCACACTGAGGTAGTGAGGACTCAGGGTGATGGCTGGGTCAGGTGACACATTGTCAGAAGGGCTGAATGCCTACTGCTTGGGAGTGGGTTAGGCTGCACAGAACTTGGTTCATTACTGGGAGAGTAGGACGTAATAAATCAAGGCCTCTTCTGTGTGTTCCTGCTTCCCCTTTGGCTTCTCTCTGACAAATGATGTAGTCAGGGGGCCCTTACTAGAGGCTGGCTCCATGTTGTTTGGACTTTGCAGCTACAAGAATTGCCAGCCAAACAAATCTTACTGTTATAGAAGCAGAAAACAAGCTATGATAGGAGCTGTCCCTCCTAGTCATGGGTACTGTTGGTCTTTTTTTTTTTTCTCAGCTCCTTATTCATAGCCTATCTTCTTGACCAGCATTTGCCACTGAAAGTGAGTGGTCTGTGAACTAGAAAAGTGTGAGGTCTGCAAAGACAGAGAGAGAGAGAGAGAGAGAGAGAGAGACAGACAGACAGACAGACAGAGAGAGACAAAGGGAGACAGAGAGAGGAGATGCTGCGATACTGCTGACTGAATTTGTTTTATTCCATGGGATGCTGCTGAGGAGAACAAGAGGTCTGTCAGTCCACTGGGTAGGTGTCATGCACAGGTGTGAAGTCTGGGTGAAGTGAGACTCAACACACATAACCTCAAGACGCTGGTGTCTAGGAACCTTGGGGAAAGGGAAGGAGATATATCAGATACTTTCTCTGTCAGAGGAACTCTGCCATAAATATCATGTGCTGGAAGAGTTACCTAAGAAGACAGCAGTACAGGAGGCACCCCGTGGAAGGACATGAGTAATTAGAAATGAAGTGGAGGGCAAATCTGAAGTCACTTCTAAGAAGAGGAGTGCTGTCTCCTCTCTGCCCAGGCCGGCATCACAGCTTCTCAGGACTGCTATGTATAGTGGGGCAGGTTGTTCACCGCGCATGGTGATCAACTCAGGTGATAGTGATGACTGTAGACTGGCTCACGACCTGGCAGAGTCATGTGGGCCAGCAGGTGTGCACAAGAGCACTGTGCAGACTTCCAAGACACTGACTGCCAGCCTGTCTTCTACAGAATAGAGAGACAGCGTGGGGCTCTTTCTTCCCTCATACCTGGGCAGATGGTAGCGGGCAACTGCATTTCCAGTCCTTTATGTCTTCATGTTAGGTGGCTTTAAAATATATGTGGGTATTGAATCCAAGGGATATTAGAAAATCTATTAAAAGATTTGTGTCTTTTTCCCCAACAGGTATACTGGCATATAGACTTACATGAGATGGCAGGGGATTTATTTATCTGAGATGGATCAGTGGAGCCTTTTCCAGAGAGTACTCCCTCTGGCTAAAGCCTTGGGTGCTAGATAAATATTCTCAGTCTCTCACTCTTCCCCGTGGTAGATGAAGGAGTTACTTGGCTAATGATGATTCTTGCAGATCTGCATTCCTTTCTGAGTGGAGCTACTTGGTTCAAAAACTAGAGGCAACAGGGATTTGCTCTCTTTCCTGGTCTTCACACTCAGTAGTGAGAGGTGGAAGTTCAGGGTGTGCACTTTTAGTTTTACACTTTTCCCCTGGTAACACATGCCCAAAGCCAGGAGGCAGAGTCAGTAAGTCCTTTTAGTCCAAGATTGAGGTTTCACCTTTTAGTTAAAGATCTTAGGATCATATTTTTCGAAGGGCTTGGTGGGTAGATGACTGTAGTTAGGGGAGGCAGAAAGATGGAGATGCACAGGACACATAGATATGGCATTGTCAGTGATTTTAAAATGGTGGAAAGTCATTATTAAAAATAAATAAGTGGAGGGTTGGGGTTTTGCTTAGTGGTTCTGGCATCTGCCTGGCAGGCACAAGGTCCCAAGTTCGATCTCCAGTACCACATAAAAAAGCCGGGTGTGGTGGCTCACGCCTGCAATCCTAGCACTTGAGAGGCAGAAGAAGAGGATTGCCATGTGTTTAAGGCTAGCCTGGGCCACATAGTGAGCTCAGGGCCAGTCTAAACTACAAAGTGCTACCTTGTCTCAAAAATAAATAAATAAATAAATAAATAAAAATAAGAGACTATAGATAGATCAATATGGAGATTGTGGCCTAAACCAAGGATCATAATCAGTCTAGTTCTGTGTATTTGGCACTATTTGTGAGGCATATAATTGAAATCTAAGAACTCAACAGCCATAACTATATTTAATTTTTATAAAAATGTTTTGCTATAACCTGGCCATTTTGCAGGCAGCAAAACTGAGGCTATGAAAAGTTAACCTACTTCTCCAAGACACTAAAATTACAGGTGATTATGTTGGCCTTCAAATGTGTCACGTTGCCTGGGTGAAGAGACTTTCTTGACCATTTTGGTGAAGTAGGGTTAGTAGGAAGATACTTGTGAGTGGTCAAAGGAGAAGAGTAGTGACTTTATGGCTCACAGTGGATGCTACCCTGTGCGTTGGTGTCTGATGACATTTGAATCTGCTTTACTTTTCCCTGAGTCCTCTTTATTTCCATGGCTCTTGGGGACCTGTAAATCTTGAACAAAGATTTCAGCTTCTGCAGGAAACTTAGATCAGTGGGGCAGAGGTAACAATAGGTGATATAGGCTGTAGCCCACCATTGAGAGTTTTAGCTTGTACCTGTGGATCTGCTTTCTCATCAAAGGCTTGTATATGTATATGTATATGTATATGTATATGTATATGTATATATGTACATGCATATGCACATGGATATGCTGTAATATACTTGTTTCCTCTCTGAATCATACATCATATATATCTTTTGCTCTATCTGTCTATCTATTTGTTCATCCATTTGCATCATCTAGGAATTCTGCTTCTTTGATTAAATCCTGGTCAATGACTGGTGTCAGTACGGTAGTGCATGAAGTCTCTGGTCACCGTAGTTTTGCCACGGAAACCTGAACATGCTGTGACTCAGGATGCAGGACTATTGGGAGGGTCCGGTTTGCAGCAGCTGATGCTGAGATGCCTGTGGGATGTTTGGTGGGAGTGGGAGACCTGGGAGAAGTTTTGTGTGCAGCAGATGATGAGCGAAGGGGAAATCAATGTGGGCTGGCTGGGATTGGAAAAAGTTTTATGGTGGTAAGACTTGATTTAAGTCCCACAAGCTGGAGGAAGCACTGCAGATGGAATGCAGTATGTGAAAGTCCCAAAGCAGGAATGAACAGGGTCTAAGGAAATCAGCCTGGATGGTTCAGAGAGGATGTGTTGGTTATGTGGCCTTTTCTATCTATTCAGGTTTGAGATTTATGCTTCCCCAAGGATACCTTGGGCTCTGAATGCTTTGTATTATACTTGTTAAGTAAGTTTTTAACATTATTAAATTCAATTTACCTCAAACATTTTGTCTATGTGATAGTGCTTTTCTAGATATAAATATGAACTATAGCCTGGACAAATTTGTATTTTGCTTAGAGATATTCAATATATTTCAAGTAAATTGAATTGGATGCAAATATTCAGTGAATAGCAGGGCTAGCTCTGTATTCTTGGTGTCATGTGGAGCTGATTGCATGAATAAGATGATGAAACTTAGACCAGTCTGCCTACGCAGCCCTTCACTCACTCACCCAGAGGTAGCTTGTTCCCCCACCTATCTACCCATCATTTACCCATCTCTACTTATTTTCTTTATTTCTTTTTAATTCAATAAAGGAGCATTCTATAAAATTATCCATATATGAAGTGTTAATTAAAAGATAAAAACAAGGTAGGGAGAAATAAATGCTGGTAGTGATAGGCATTCAATAATCTCAACTGATTATTGTAATAGTGAATTATTGAAATTAAGTGTTGCTTTTACTGCTGAATGTATTAGAAACTAAGGCAAAAGTAAAAGGAAGGATACACACAGAATCATCTAGTTTGTAAGAGAGGGTGAATGCAAGTTAGAAGAGAGACACTTTCCAGACATTATGAGGAAAGAGCATTTATTGTGTGAGGAGCCAGGCAACATAATGGACAGAGTTTCCCATTGTGCTTCACAGAGGCAGAGAAATGTTCAAATGTTGCAAATGTTCAAACGCTTCAAATGTTTCTCCCGTCGACTCTCTGGAAAGGCTAAGGCATAGCAGTAAGTCTTCTTGCAGGCTAGGCTTTGCTGTGGTAAACTAAGATCATAATGGTCAGCTACATTAAAGTCTGATGACTGAACTCAGAACAAGGAGAGAGGCCCAGAGAATGCCAAGAAAAGGGTAGTTCATTCACTATCAGCTTTTATCACTTAAAATGTTTTCCTTAGAGTCTTGGGCTCAAGGGACCTCAATCTCTCTGCCAAAAGGTTTCTTCATCTGTAGAATATAATGTTTTCAATTCAGATCTTGTTCTGTTGATGGCTAGGAGCACTATACTGTTGGCCATCTGCCTTCCATCCTTTTCAAAGCAAGGACCTGGAACACTATTTCAAAAAGGTCACTCAGTTTGAAGTTTGCATGGCTACCTCCTTACCACAGTGCTAGAGTGACCTGGGAGCATGGTGCCCTGAGATCCGGTGTCTAAGCCTGGCACATTTGCCTGGGACTGGCAGCTGGCTCTGCCTCTACCTCATTCTGACCAGCACCTCCATGGCATTCAGTGTGTGTTAGAGGACTGGTCTCCAGAATTCTTCCTATGCTCAGGAATTGAAGGGCACTTGGCATTGGGGATGGCTATAGCAAGTGTCTCCAGCATCAAGACATTTCTGCTTCTCAGCCTGAGGGATTCCTTAGCACCTGATGCTCAGAGCAGAGAGAGGTCTTGGGTGCATTTCCAAGAGGAGAAAGAGGATAAAAAGGATCACAAAGGATGCAAAAGAAAGAAAAGAAGTCTGCCTGGTCTTTTAGAATTGTTCAAAGGGTCTAGAGCAAGAATGCATACCTCTCAAAATGACACAATACAATAAAAAGGCCATGAAATTGCCAAGAGCTAGCCGTGTGCTTCAGATCGTGTATGGTATTGGACCAGTCATAGATCCTCGGCTCTCAGCTCTCCCATCTTTACAAAGCAGGACATATAATAAGTCTGGATTGAGGGAAGGTAAACACAAAGACTACACTATGAAAATATCATGAAAAGGTAAGAAAGAGCCCCCTAGATATGCAAACTGAGGTGACTATTAACATCATAGTTATCAGTTTATAGTTTGACCTATGAAATGAACCTACTTTGGTGGCCAGAATGAGCACTGGCCAGTACTTCCAGGCTCGTTGCAGAAGTCCACTTTAGGAGAAACAGCATAACTCTAGCTTTCCTTTTTAACAGGCTCCATCAGCCAAGGCCACCTACTCCTGTTCTTTCATAATGTTCTGTGCATTATGCCCAACCTGTGAGCCCTATGCCGAGGCATACTGCAGGGCACTCATCACTGCAGATGCTTCCTATCCTGGGGCTGCTGGTCCCCTTCTCTCACCTCCTTTTGTCCTCCCTTTTCCTTTCCTTATGCATGGTGCAGTGGTCTCCCTTATTCATGATGGGGGGCATTCCCAGATCCTGAGCAGATGCCAGAAGCCAAGTACTGTAGTGAACCATATAATGTACTATTTTCCCTCTACATCCATATCTATGATAGACTTAAATTTATGAGTGAGACACATTAAATGATTAACAATAACTGATTAAATGTTTTGGATAATTTGCCCAAATCCATTCAGTGGGGGATGATGAAGTCATTAGCCTGACCTGGAGATTTTTGAGTATTGTTCTTTACTGCTTTTTTACCAATTCCTGTAACCCTATAGCACAGTTTATACTTTTCTCTAGTAATATTTTCGTATTGATGTCACTATTGTTTAATGGTGAGATAGTTGATAGTGTGTGTCTGGGTGTGTCTGTGTGTGAGACATGCACTGGCTTCTTAGTCTGATCATCTGTCAGATCTGGGGGAGCACTAGGCAAGTCTCCCTCACTGGACTGAGAATCCCCAAAAGGCCACTTGTGTATCAGTAGCTCAGACATCTCAGTGGACAAAAGCTAATGACCTAATGTGAACTGGGTGGAAGCGACAGGAAAGTCACCAACCAGCCTGAGCTTTCAGCTCTCTGTTGTTCCTCCTCCCAAGGATCCCTCTGGGTTTTCTCACACTTTTAAAAGCAGATGTTCTCTGTTGTCAACTAAAAACTGGGTTCTTTGGTAAAAAAAAAAACAGGACAGCAATGTGAAATGCCACATTTACAGCTTCGATGACTTAACTGGTCTTTTTTTGCCCTCTGGTCCTTTAGTTCTGAGAATAGGCTATAAAAGGCTTCAGTTCAACACTTTACAGGCTATTTCACTCAGAGACAGTTTGTAAGCTGGGAAGACATGCATTCTGAAGAGCCTCAAGAGCTTCTGAAATTGTCATTAACAGTTCTTCTCAGTGGTCCCTTTAATGAGATCAGTGGTGGTGACAGAAGAAGAAAAATAACAGCCCTATCTTTGTGTTTTGTAATGAATAATAAAGTATTTTAACCTCTTTAGGGACTTAACACCACGTTAATCCTTTAATCCCTGGAAAAACCAATTTTGTTGACATGAAAAGGGGATATTTAACTTCATCCAATTAATTTTCTACCTTAGAGATGCCATGATTATGAAGATTAGATTGAATAGATTTATTAGAATCACCATATTGTATATCAAGTAGTGGCTTTGACACCAAAAAGGGGCATCAAAAACAGAAATCCTATGTCCCAGTTTTGTTTGCACTCACCCACTTTGAAGTGCCAGGGCTTTGAGTCCTCACACTGCACCAAAGCACTTACATCTGCAATTGCTCAGCCACCACTGCACGCAGCCCTTAAACCAGGCGCTGCTAACATTCCTGTAATACCAGCTTCTCTCTCTCTCTCTCTCTCTGAAGCCCAGTTCAGAGCTGTGCTTGTGAGGAGGCTGCAATGCATGCTGCAGAGATGCTCTTAACAGTAAAAAGTTAGCAAAGTGTGAACTCAATTTTAAATTACACAGTGGGGGAAGCGCACTATTCAAGTCATTCTCAGAACAATGGATTGGAATTGGAGATGGAAGATAAATGGTTGGAGATTTAATTATTTTTGCATTGGTCTTCAACATGCAGACATGGAAAGGTTTTAATTCTATCCCCACACCCAACCCCCAGCCAGAATTGAATTTACCAGCAAGGAAAGAGAAGAAATGATGAAAAGTGGGGGTTACAATGATGCTGCATTGTTCTAATGGTACAACACGAAGCCTCTGGACTCTTCTGGGTGAACATGTTTCCTTAGGAACAAAAAATGAGAAATGGGAAATGTCAAGGTGACCCTGACACTCTTATCCCTGCAAACATCTTCTATCATTTGCCACCAGCCTGTCACCCCCTGGAAGGCAGGAGTAGAGGAGATGTGTGGGCATCCCTTACATGTCTTGTTCAGTCCTTGACATACAGGCAGTGTTACCTGGCACAGTGCTTTCTATTCAGGAATGATATGCTGAGACTGCAAAGAAATGACACTGATATTCTGTGTGTAGCTTGTAACAGAGCACAGAGAAGTGGGATGTTTGGAAAAGTCTGGAAGCTGAGTCATAGCCCTATCCCCTCCAGCTCTGTAGCATTGGAAAGACTGCTTGACTTATTTAATACTTGATTGTCTTGTCTGTGGAATGGGGGAATAGTGTTAATGTCTTAGAGTTTTTACAGTGATAAGAGGTAGTATAACAAAAGACCTCCATGTGCTGTTTAGCAAATGGCAAGTGCCAAGTGTATATACTACTATGATTTCTTTTCTCTCCCATGTGGAATTTGTGATATTTGATTGAGTTTGGCCTAAGTAATATAAGCATAAAGGGCTCCCCCTTACTTGCAATAGTTAGCTCCCCCCTTACTATTGGGTATCTGTGTGTGTCTGTGTATGCGACATGCTTCCCACTGACTTACTGTTGTATAGTAGCTTCCCTTTTACTATATCCCCTTACTATTGCACTTGACAAATGCAATAGTTTGCCTAATCAGGGGTCCACTGATTGAATAATGGGCCAGAACTAAGACTTCTGAGTATTTAGGCAGAGCTATTCCCATGACTTCAGGTAGCTTGGTTTAATCAACAACTGACCATGTTCTGTGGGAAGTATTTCTCATCTAGTTTATCTTTTCCTGCATGACTATATGCAATCCCTTGCTAACTTGTTCTACTCTGACACATAGACCCACTTTTTAAAAAAATTGATTTTATCAGTACATTGTATACATACAATATGATCACATTCAATATTGAGAATTTGTACCTGTACATGACACACATTGACTCTCATTTTTTTCCATTCTCTTACCTTCACTACAACCCCAACCCTGCTATCTTCATAAATTTTGTTTCCTTTTTTAGAAAAATTATCTTTATTGGTACACTATGAATACACATGATAATCACATTCAACATTAAAAGTTTGTATCAGAATATGACATGACTTGATTCTTATTTTTTTCCTTTTCCCCTGCCCTGCATCCCTCCCCATATACACAATCTTTGTTTTCTTTTTTCTTTATTGCCACATTCATTTTCCCCTCGTTATTTACCCTTACACTCTTTCCTTTTAAATATTTTCTACTTCGCAATATCAACTATACATACTACAACTTATTTACAATTTCATATTATCATATCAGAGAAAAGATATGATACTTACATATCTGTAACCTGTTTATTTTGCTTATGAGGACGCCCTCAAGGTACATCCATTTGCATGTGAATGACTCAGTTTATCATTTTTAGTGGAAGAGTAATACTCAATACTATAAAAGAACCGTATCTTCTTTATCCAGTCTCCAGTTGATGGACATTTACTTCCCCCATCTCCCCTTTCCCTTTTCTTCCTATTTGAACATTTTCTTCCTATTTTACAATACTTATCAAACATTTTATAACTCATTTCCACCTTCAGTTTCTCATATTAGAGAAATGGTAAAATATTTACACATCTGTGTCCTATTTATTTCACTTATCAGAATGTCCACAAGTTATGTCCATTTGAGTATGTTACTCAAATTTATCATTTTTATGCCTGTGTAATACTTAATTTTATTTTTTTAAAAAAATCCATATCTTCTTTATTCAGACTCTAGTTGATGGCATTTGGGCTGTTTATAAGACTTCACTATTACAAACTGAGCTGCTATAAACACAGGTGCACATATGTCACCGTGATATGATTCTTTTAATTCTAATGTGTATATAACTAGTAGGGTAAAGTCAGGGTCAAGTCAAGCCTCTAATCCTAGTTTTTGAGAGATTTCCACACTGATCTCCATAGTAGTTGCACCAGTCTACATTCCCACCAACAATGGAGAAGGGTTTCTCTCTCCCTGCAGCCTCGCCAACATTTGTTGCTGATTGTTTTTGTCATAGCAGCCATTCTTTGTGGAGTGAGATGGAATAACAGTGTTGTTCCTATCTGCATTTCTTCGTAAGTTTCTTTGAAGCCTTTACTTCATCTGAAAAGTATCTGTTCATTTCAGATGCCCATTTTTGAATTGGGCTACACCTACTTCTCATCACAAATATTCCTAAGACTTTGTGTGTTTGGGTCAGACACCGACTCACTTTTTGTGGGAGTTCCACTTAGTTTTCACTGTGAACATGTTGATTTTTACCTTAGAAACTATTCTTTGCTGAACTTTTACCCTTACATGTCTTTTCCTGGCAACTAGGCACCTGCTTTTGTACACATTTCAGTACTCAAATAAGAAAGTCCCTTATTTCACCCTGCAGTCTTTTTAGGCAGCAAGACCAGAGTTAGGGATCAAATATTCTCTACTCTTCTGGAAAGGAACTGAGAAAGCAAGTTTCAGGATTCCAGGTGCATCACACAGCTAATCACAGCAAATTCAGGTCTATCTGCACCTGGGAATGGTTATGTGAGGCTCCTTCTTTGTAAGTTAGCTGCAGTCATTTTCAGGGTATCAGGCATGAGATGAAGTGTTCCCAATCCATCCTTGGGCTGGTGCAGCAGACAGACAGAGAGGGAAGACACAGCACAGGTTTTTCCATACATGGTCCAGCCAAAGACAACTGTCATTAAATTACACCCCCTGGAACAGTATTGCATTTGTTCCTGCCAAAAACTTGCCTTCTGAGTGTGTTTGCTGTCTTCCCAAAGCTCCGCAATCTTCAGAAAATGGTTTTACCATTAAAGGAACCATTTATGTAAATGGAAATTTCCAATAAGATCCTGGCAGCAGACAGATCTGCTGAGGCCAAATGTAGCCAAGATAGCTGAAGTAAAGGGGAATATGGGAAGGTGGTCTATGTACGGTGGGCCAGTTACTGCTTCTGTGGAAATTAATTCATTCAGTTAACAATTATTGTATTGCATACCTTTCCTGTACCAGAGACTAGGGATACTAGAGGGAGAAATGAGAAATGCTAAATGCCTCTGTGGAGTCTCCAGTGTTTTTTGCCCCATCCCCTCAGTATAGGTGCTTTTTAAACATCAGTTATAATTCAAACCTTCAACACCCTATGGCCTCTGTGCTGAGGGCTTGGTCCTCAGGTTGGTGTTAATGGGAGGGGTGGAACCTGTAAGAAGAGGGGCCTACTGAGAAGTCTTTCCTTCATATTGGAGGTGTCTTTAAAGGAGCTATGGAGGTCCCGCCCCTTTTTTCCTGTCTTTTGCACCTAGCCTTAACTAGAGTGTTTTTTCCACAAACTGCCGTAAGGGCCCAAAGCAAAGCCCAGTTAATCATGAACTGAGAACTACAAAACTGCAAACAAAAACAACTCTTTCATAAGTTGCATATGCCAGGTACGTGTTACCATAACATGCAGCTAAATAACATCATTGCAACGTGAACTGCTCCACTGATAGCTCCCTGAATGCATTTTAATTTCCATTTTATACTAGGGAAACTGGAGAGTAGGGAGATTAAATGTCACCCTGAACTATATAATAGTTAGTGTTTAGTTTCTGTGCCACAGAGTGACTGCCATGAACTGGAAAATTAGTCAAGTGTCCTTACTTTTCATCAGAATGGAAACTGGAACACTGGTCCCTCTCCTCAGTGGCAAAAGAGGCACATTGCTCAGCAGAGACCTGCTTGGAGACCCACATGATTCTCCTGTACCACGCTTTGGCTAACACGAAACCAGGTGACATGGAAGACAAATATTAGGCACCAATGTTTTGTACGATGGAAACGAATTTTCAACATGCCTTTTGCAAGGGCTGAGTTTTAGTTACTGGAAGGTCCCTACTCTGGCTGCCTATACTTGAGAAGGACCTGAACATTTTCACTTCAGTTTATTGCCAGCAATGCTTGGTTTCTCACTGTGGTCTGCCTGCCTGAGAAATCACCAGGCTGAAAGAACAGCACATTCTTATTCAGCGATAGAGCCGTTCCTAACACGTGGTTGTCTTTGATGCATTTCATTGCCTGCCCCCATCTCCCTGTCCAACCCAGAATCGGGACCTATGGACTCTATAAGAAAAAGACCCAGGAGGACTGCAAAAGGAACAAGTCCATCATCGCTACAGGACTCTTCAGTTCTTTCCCTCTCTCTGAGAACCAGAGAGCTTTCACAGCTAATCTTGATCCCTTTGTTAGTCCTGCATCTTGATCCCACTGTCCTCAGTTCATCCTGCAGTGGGGAGGAATTCTAATTCTTAACTATACTCTTTGGCTTCAGCCTTTCTGCTACTCACTTTGTGGGACAGTTTTTCAACTTATTTATGTTTTTATCTGCCTCTATGTGATGATCTGTCGAGCTAGATGGGGAAGAGTTGGCTTTGCTGAGCCTTGTCACAAGATAACTAATTGCTTATGAGAAATTATTTCTGTAGGCCCAGGTTCCTGCTAAATTCTAATCTGAGGAACTTAGAAGTGTCAGGCCTCTGACCATTTGCAGTTTAGGAGAAGAGGAGGAATATCTGAATATAAAAACATCAAAAAAGAACCCCAAAGGCAGAGTGAAACCAAGGTTGATCTGTGGGCAATTTAAATAAAATTATATAGATTCCCAGTGGGTTGGTGTGTCCACTTGTAAATGTGCTGCATTATTCCTTGCTCCATCCTCCCTCAGTGGAGTCTCCATCTGTGATGGGTACTTAGTGTTTCTGGGGGACATTTTCCTACCCATCTCTGCTGGAGTTCTTTCCTTCAAAATCTATCTCTTCTTCCTGAGTTTCAAGAGCTGGATCAGTTTCTTACTCCCAACAAAATAACAAATAATAATTACACTATAGGTGGTTAGATTTTTTTTCCCCTACTAGCCCTTCCTGCTCCCTCTCCCTCTAGTTATGGTAAATTTTAGGATATAAAGAGCCAAAAGCCTCTGTTTAGGCTGAAGGCCTGAAAGTAGTACAGGCTGGTGGCCTGAAGATGGATCTGGAAGAAGAAGGTTGAAGATGTTCAGCCTTGAAAGAATTGGACAAATTGGGCAGAAGGAAAACTGGACTCAGAAGTCATCTTTCTGGAGTGAGGTGGGCACTGACCCAATACCAGATAAGGGCTTTGGAAGAGCCATTACACTCCCCCTGTCTGTCATTTGCAGATTAGATCTCCCTGGATAGTTCCTCACACTACAGGCTCTCACCGTGTACCCCATCTCTCTGTCAATAATCCGTCAATTAAAGACTGCTAATAATATGTATCGACACTGCAGGCTAGACAGACGTGGTCCCATTGGTCAGTCAGCTCTTCGAGTCAATGATTGTAGGATTATCAACCCTGCCATTGATGTTTGCTTCATTCTTCCCTCTCCTGTCCCTGGTGAGATGCAAAAGAGAGCACCATTCAAACCAACAGGCTCAAAAAACAAAAGAGTAGTCTCAGAGTGAGGGTATGAAAAGCAATTCAGATCAAGAGAATACAGCGGAAAGCAGCCCGTGGCTTTCCTCTCTCTCCTCGCTGTCTTCTCCCATCTTTGTGCAGAAATCGTTATTTGTGGAGAGCTGAGTTCATGAGACATGAGTGTCAGAATTCTTTAAACCCAATGTACCCAGGGAGCAACCTATGCTGGGAGGGTCCTCAATACTCTGAAGAAAACAATGAAAAACCACTGTACCTGTGACGATCACACCGAACCTTCCCCTACAGGTTGGTAAGCACATGGCTACAGATGGGAACAAAAGTGGGCCATGAAACTGTCCTTTGAAGAACTAGGAGCACTTTCTGTCAAGACAAGTAATGGAGAGTCTGTCTGCCTTTTCTCTCCATCAAGCTACAGTTCCTCCTGGGGGAAGGGAGCTTCAGTGTTATTGGATGGTGGTGATTTAAGTAGAATAGCGGTAGGTTCACAGCCACGCAGATGGGAAGCCAACAAGGATCGCAAGAATCGAGGCTGAAATTGGAGTTATGGTTCTGTGAGGAAGCCATCCAGGAAACCTAATCCAACTCAGTAAGTACAATCATGTCTGACACCTCAGATTTTCATGGCTTGCAAGTAACGTGAGGTGGAAAGAGAGCCCTGGAACCAAGCCAATGGAGAAAGTCAGAGAATGAGAAGAGAAAGTCAAGAATATAGAAGAAGACAGGGCTGGGAAGCTTCACATACCATGTGCTGCATCTTCAACCTTGGATATGGTATGCTGATAGTACATTCGTGTTAACACAGTACCACTTAGCAGGTGCAGGGAGGAAGGTAAGAGACTCTCTCTGCAAATTCACAATCCCTGCATCAGTGAGGAATGGCTGCTATGATAGTACTATAGACCAAAGGCTTAAGCAACAGGGATATATGTCTTCATGGTCCAGGAGGCTGAAGCCTGAGATGGAAGGTCTGAGGTCCATCCCTAGACATGCAGATGGCACTGTTCACACTGTATCCTCCCGCACTCTTTTGGGTATACACATCCATACTTCCTTTTCTTATAAGGACACCAGTCATGTTGGATCTAGGTCCATCCTAATGGCCTTGTTTAACTTAGATACCACTTTAAAGGCTCTACTTCCAAATTCAGTGCATTCTGGCACACTTGGGAGCTGGTAGTTAATATATGAATTCAGCAGATAGCAATTCCCAGAGATAGCTCTGGTGAGAGGTGGGAAGAATTGAGTTTCAAAGGATATATCACCCCAAGTAATGTTTACCTATAGGAAAGAGATGGCTGAGATAGTAAGCAGTTTTTTTCTGGGACACTGCTACACAAAGCAAGGAACAAATTCTCCTTGAAACATGGGAAAAATAAATGCAATGAATCTAGATCAGGAGTCTGCTGCAGAAAGATTTGTTTTCTTGGCACCATCTCTTTCAGGATTTCTGGTAGATTCCAGAAGACTGCTAATGGTGCTGGGAGGGCATTGCCCAAGACATCTGCTGTGTCTAAGAGGCAGACAGGGCCTTGTAAACATCAAAGATTACATCCATTGCTCCTAATTTATGGCTCCCTCTCTGTCATTCAGTAACACATCCACAGCCATGGCCACCTGACTCAGTCTCTCTCACATCAGAAGGGACAGAGCCCATTTCCCTGTCCTATTGATGGCCAGGTGACTTGGTCAAGTGACATGCCCGGGAAGCAAACATGCTATGTGTATGTACCCAATTGGTCTGGGCCTTTAATGTCCCTGTGATCTCCCAGGGGAGGAACACAGGAGTAGAATGAAGATGTACGGTGCACATTTGTACTTGAGCAGCAGCTATAGACCCATGGCAGAGAAAAACAAATGTGTGCTTCTGTAAGCCCATGAGAGTTTGAAGACTTTTGTCACTCAGCCAGAACTGATGACACCTATGGGAACTGGCTCTGCCCAGTAAGGGTCTGTCTTAGATAGCAGACCTGTCCCCCACCCCTTCCATCTGGGGACAGTGGCTACTATCTTAGCTGTCTTTTCACTCGAGGGTGTTCCTGCCTCCCCTCCTCCATGGCGGGCTTCTTCCTGTTCCCTGGGCTCCCACTTTGATTCCTGGTGAGAAGAGAATTTCCCTTCCAAGCAGGTTTGAAGTCACTGATTTGTTTGAAGGATCTTCATCCTGGGGCTTGTAAATTCTGGCGGTCAAGTCAGAGCTAAAAATGCCAAGTCTTCATCCTGGGGTACCTTGGTTTTGCTTGAGGAGCTGCTCTAGTGCTAAGAGACTCAAACACTTGCGCTGGCATCTTTGTGAGAGCTGCTTTTCAAAATGTTTTGTTTGAACATAATCACATTTATTTATATTTCCTTTTAAAATTTATAATTTTATGTCCAAGCTAAATTCGGGCCAGGAATTTAGCTCAGTGGTTCTGGGGTCTGCCTGGCAAGTGCAAGGTCCTGAGATCAATCCCCAATAACCACATATTATAATGCTGGACATAATGTTGGGAAGCAGAGGCAGGAGAATTGCTGTGAGTTCGAGGCTATCCTGGGCTACCTAGTGAGTTCAGGGCCAGTCTGAAGTATAAAGGAAGACCCTATCCCCCTAAAAAAACCTACACTGCTTATTAAGAAAATATCCACCTTCTTAAAACTTTAAACTAGTCTTGTGACAATTTATCTTTAAATTACCAGTAGCCAGTATTTATGAGTGTGTGGTATGAGGTAGGAATTCAGTGTTCCCCTTGTACTCTGTATGATGTTTCTCAGTTTCATTTATGGAATAATCCTTTCATTCCATACTAGGCTACCTTGTTCCTCTGTCAGGTGTCTAGGAGCCAGACATGCATGGACTTGTCCCAAGAAGGGAATCTTTAGTCTATCTTCTGACAATATCAGGCTCTTCTAATTACCCTAGCTTTGCAGAAGATTTGGTGTTTACTATGGCTAATACCTCCTCCCTCTATTCTTTTCTTTTTGTCTTATTGAACTTGCATCTTAGAATATATTTCAGGTTTCATAAAAATTTCTGTTAGAGAAAAAAATTGGAATTTTACAGGGTTAATTACTCCTATTCAAAGACATGAAATTGTTTTCTATTAATTTAGATTTTCTTTAACATCTTCTTGCAAAATTTGAGAAATTTCTGTGTATAAGTCTTCCACATTTTTGGTTAAAACAATTTCTAGGTATTTTAAAAGAATAATTAAGATTATAAAAGATTTTTTTAAGAAGCCATATTTCTCATTTATTGCTGGTATAGAAAAATTAAATTAACTTTGGAAAATTGATTTAACATCCAGTCATCTTGAAAATATTTTCTATTATTTCTAATTATTATTCCATGGACTCTTTTGTAACATTTTTAAATAACAGCAATATTGTTCTTACTTTCTAATGTATTTTTATCCAAACTTCTTTGAACTATAATTTAAAAACAATAAAATGTATGTTTGAAGTGAATAGCTTTGACATATAAAGATACCCATAAAATCACAATTCCAGCCAGTGTATTTCTACATTCCTACAACCCCAGAAAGTTCTCTGCTCATTTGAATCTGGTATCTTTTGGTCTTGAACTGGACAAACACTAATATACTTTCTGTCACTTCATATCTTTTGCCGGTTCTAAATCTTTACAAAAATGGTATCGTCTGAAGGATATCCTTTTGTGTTTGGCTTCTTTCACTCAACATTGTGCCTGTAAAGGTTAAATCATAATTTATGTATTTACTGTTGGTGTACTTGTATGACTACGGTGTAGTACAGTATACTAATGATTATGTCATCTATTGTGTCATCTTATTTATCTTCTATCTGTTAAAAATATTTAGGTAGTTTCTATGGTGGAGCAAGAATTTTTGAGGCTGTCTGTTTTCTCCTCTTGTGGAATAATACATGAGAATGGCATTACAGGGTCAGAGAGTAAGTTTATTTTTACGTTTATAATGAAGCACACAGATCCCATAATTTGTCAAAGCTGTTGTACTGTTTTATGCTCCTGTATCAATGTATGAGTGCTTTAGTTACTCTACATTCTCTTTAATACTTAGCATTTTTAGAGATTTTAATGAACTTTTATGTAATGTAGCTTATACAATAAAGTATATCCATTTAAGTGAATAGTTTGATGCATTTTCACAAATATGTACATGTATATTACCACCGTGATGAAGATACAGAATATTTTTATCATCTCAAAAGTTGTGGAATGTTCCTTTGTAATCAATCCTTGTACCCCTAGCAGTAATTAATTACTATTGTGCTTTCTGTTTCTATAAATAATTTTTTCTTATTTGCCTATTTGCTTATAATGAATAATGAATGAATTTAATGAATATGAAATTATAGCTTTCATATTCATTTTCTTGATGCCTAATGTGTTGATCATATTTTATTTAATCATTGGATATTTTAATATCTTTTGTAGAAAGTGTCTGTTCAAATATTTTACCTACTTCAAAAAATAATTGTCATGTTTGTGATTTTTTCAAAATTGTTTTAATGTTTCTAGATCCTTTATGTTTTTACACAAATTTAAAATATGCTTATCGTTTCCTTAAAAAAGCTTACTGGGGGGCCGGGGATTTAGCTCAGTGGTTCTGACACCTGTCTTGCAAGCACAAGGTCCGGGGTTCGGTAGCCGGTTAACCACATACAATACTGGGTGTAGAGACTCATGCCCAGCAGCAATCAGCACCACATACCACAGTGCCAGGCATGGTGGCTCACACCTGCAATCCCAGCACTTGGGAGGCAGAGGCAGGAGGATTGCTATGATACGAGTTTGAGGCTGAGCTCTGGGCCAGCCTGAACCACAAAGTGAGACCCTGTCTCAAAAAAAAAAAAGTTTACTGGGTTTATGATTTGCTTGTGAACTGTATGTAAACCAGCTCTAAGAGACTTGATAGGTACATTTTCGATATTAAGGCCTCCAATCCATGAACATAGTATATTCTCCATTTATTTCTCTCATCAATATCTTATAAGTTTTAGTAAGGAAATTTTGCATATTTAAAACTTTTACTTCAAAATATGCTTTATAATTATTAATGGTACTATTTAAATTTTTTTATCTTTCAAATGTTTATTGTTAGTATATAGACATCTGAATTGGCTTTTGTGTATTGGAGTTACAGCTAAACAACTGATTAAATTCTAGATGTTTTATAGTTTCACTAGAAATTTCTACATAATTAATCATGTCTTTAAATAAAGACAGTATTACACGTTACAACCTTTACATTGTTCAAGTCTTACAATGCACTATCTGTCTTCCAAACATATGGAATGAATTTGTAAGTGGGAACATACTGTTCCTGATTTTACAAGGAATGTTCATAATTTTTCTCCATAAACAATAATGTTTATTGTAGGTCTTTCTTTTTTGTAGTTTTCCTTTACATGTTTAGCATGCTTAATGTTATTCTTAATTTTCTGAGAGTTTTATCAATAATGATACTATTATATTTAATGCTTTTATGTCTTGGAGAATGATGAGGGGGTTTTTCTTGAGTATCAGTGAATAATATTATTGAATGAATGATATTGTATTTTTATAAAAATATTAGAACAATTTTGCTTTTCAGAGGTGAATACAATTTAATCATAAGACATTTTAATTTTTAAAGATTTGATTTATGGCTTAAAGAATATTTATGTTTGCAAATGGAAACTATAATTCTTATTTTCATCCTATCCTTTTATATCAAGGCTAGTGTTCTCGTAGAACGAGTTGGAAAATTTTCTGGGAAAACTTGTATATATATAGAATGTGAGGATTCTTTTGAAGGAATTTATATGGCAGATGATGATGAAATGCTTTAAGATTTTTCATGTGGGAAAATGGGAAGCAGTTAATATTGCTTCAATGTCTATATTTACTGTCCAACTCTTCAACATTTTGTTAGAGTTTTGACATTCTATTTTTTAGACACATGTTCCATTTATTCTGTGTTTACACATATTGTGATAAATTAGTTGATAATGTTCTAATAAGTTTTGAATTTATATTTGGACAATATTTTCATCCCTCATTTCTGAAATTGTCATTGAGAATATGCTATCTCTTTCAGAGAACTGCAATGTTCCTGAATGAGAGATATAATATTTTTGAGTAAAACAGGATCTTGGGATGGGCAAATCATAGAACTCATCAGCGGAAGGAGATGTGTGCCCACACACATGTAGTTCAGGTGGAACTTAAATGTAGATGGTCTCAACCTAGAACCAGAACTCTACCATCATGTGATGAGCTATTCTAAGAAACAAAGAATGAGGGCAATGTTGGTTATATACTTACACACACACATCTCCTGTTTCTCCTACTCTCCCTTTTTCTTTCTTGTCCGAATAATAGAGAGTTCAATATGACAGTTTTCTGTTATCTTTTTAAAAATATGACTTTCAGTGAAAGGATCTTAGCTTGACTAAGCTAAGTTGACTAAAATAAGTTGTCTACACTAGATCCAACTTTTGTTGATAAATTTTGACTCAGTATAACACTTGAATCTACACAAGGACTGCGTGGGCTATTTCATAGGTAATTGGTTTATTGTCATTGGATGTATTTAAGCAAAGTTATATAAACTGGAAGCCAGAGTTGTTAATTAATTCTCTGAACATTTATCAAGGATTTATTATATGTCAGATGTTCTGCTAGATATTATAAATATAAAAGTTCTCAAGAGAAAGTTCTTATTTAAAGCCAAAAGGGCATAGTGGACAATGAATGTCAAAAGCTCTAGAAATAATGATGTCCAAGCCTTCAATGAAGTTTTGGTCTAGTTCACAGAAGCTGGTTGAACTCACAATTCCATGACCTAGGGTGCATTTTCCATGTCCAGTACTTTTGTACATAGGTAAATATTTACTTATGTCACAAAATATTGGTTGGATTTGAAAGTCAAGAAGAAAAATGCATTATTAAAAAAGATATTTAATTGTGGCTCAAAGACATGGCTTCCAAATTTAGTCCTGCTGCTCTCTACCCCTATGACTTTGAGCAAGGAACCTACCTTCATTATTCTCATTTCCATATCTATCAAAAGAGACTAGTTGACAACAATGCCTCATTTCAAACTTACATGTACATTCATCATTGCTACTTTTATCATTTTAAAAATTTCATTTATTTCAAATGAAGCTCAGTACTTGAGTGCACATGTGTAGCAAGAGGCATGTACAGTGCTGTGGACAACTGTGAGGTTTGAATCCCAAATTCCTGGGTGCATCTTCACTCACCACAGCTAACTCTTGCAGTGGCCCCTGAGGATCTTTAATAGGACTTCTAGAACTCTTCATGGCAAATTAAAACCAGTGAACATGAACAACTATCAAGTTTGCATGAGCTCTAACATTTTAATTCTACAAGTTTATTATTTTGTTTTGTAGTCTAAGAAGTCTTTCTAGAAGCAAAAGGGATCTGAGTTAACCTTTGATAGGAAAAAGAAACAGACCACCTAGCAACAAAAAGGAAGACAGTCATTCCAGGCATGGTGTGTACAGTGTTTGTCCCCACTCTATTGGTACGTGGCTTCCAGAAGATGATGGCAGGCCTATTGAAGAATCACCTGTATTCTGCGTCTCATTCTCTTCTACCTAGTAGCTAAGCAGTAACATAGCACTAACATAGCTGAGCCTCAGTTTTCTTTTCTGTAGCATATGTTATTAATATCATAATAGGCTGTGATGAGCATGAGAAGGATGAGGAGATATATCAAAACTCACAGTGCAGTACCAATGATTGCACTGCTTAGAATGTAATAGGTAAAGGTAGATATCATTTTTACCTGGAGACTGTGAAGGCCTCTTCCTACTCCCTCCACTTGACATTGCCCAATTAGAGCAAGTCTGCCAGCACTTCTGAAGCCTCTGAAATCCCTGCACTATCTACAGTTTGCCCTTTGTCTCTGTCATATTTGATATACACACAGAATTACACAATGCACCTTCTGCTTTAAAGTATAAACACTTCTACCTTATGCATCAAAAGTATCATCTAGCAAGATCAGTCATTAAAAATTCTTTACAAACATGTCTGTGAACCCTTTCCAGAAATAGACATTATAGAAGCAGGGGTAAACACATGTTACTCTTTATAGATCTTTACATATTATCCCATAAAACCACTTTTTATCTTATTCTCCAAGGGATTAACTTCTGTACAGTGAAGATTAACTGACATCAAGTTAGAAAAACAGTGAACATCAGAGTCAACTAGTCTGACAAGATCAATCCCCAAATAAAGAATTTACAGTGTATTTTGACACTGTGTAACTGTAACTTCTTTCAGAACCTGCCAACACCTTGAGAAAGGAAGCAAACTAGGAGTGGAGGAGTTTGATTCCTATGACCTATGGGCCACTGGAAGTGAGGAGGGAAGGCAGTGGAATAAGAAGAGTTTCTCCTCCCTTGTGTCATAAGAGAAGTCCACAATTGGGTGGACTTCAGTCCACATCAGTGAAGGGAGGAGTAAATTGTGTCAGTGTAAGGAAACTTTGGTACAATGGTGCTGGGCAAATGCCATCATTCATTGGACTAACACAGCAATAGGTCTGGGTGTCCCAGAAGCATTTGGTGGCACCTAAAGGATTCTTTCATAATGAAGCTACACCTGTCTCCATCCTAAATCTTGACCATATTCTCCTCCTTCCAATTTTAACTCATTCTCTAGATGAGTAGTTTCAGAGACTACTTTGTTTACAGTGAGTTGCCTCCTCTGGATCCTTGTTATGGGATAGGCAGCTGATGGTGGACTTCTCTTAATCTTGGTTAGAAGGTTTTTTCCAGAACACCTAGTTCCTCTTCCTATGTGTCCCTGTAGCATGTTGAGTGTAGCGAAACTCACTATGAAGGTCAGAGTGCAGGACTTGAAGTCTGACTGCCTGGACCAAGGTCCCAGCTTGATTCTGAGCCTCAAGCCCCTCATCTGGAAAATGAAGATAATAAATGTACCAAGCTTATAAAACTGTAAAAGACTTAAATGAGATACTGCATGTGATACACATTGTAGATGTTCAATTAAAAATGAGTAATTATTATGTGCTACATACACAGTGGATGTTCAATACATTTGCGCAAAATCCATCTATAATTAAATGGCCTCTAATGTGGGTTAAATTATGACCCGTTATGTTAGTCAGACTTAATGTTACTACAGTGAAATATTCAAGATAGTAAACTTAAAATGAAGAAAGATTTATTTTGGCTCACATCTTCCGTGATTTCAGCCAATGGTTGCTTGGCTCTATTGCTTTAGGCCTGCACAGTACATTATATCATGGCTGGAGCATATAACAGAGAAGGCTGCTCATCTACTAGCAGAGAGAAGGTAAAAGAGAGGAAGGCAGCAACATTCCAATAGCCCCCTCAAAGACATGTCATACCCTGATCTAACCTCCTTCTACTACGGTTCACTTCCTGAAAGACCCATCACCTCATAAAAGCACCTCAGACTAGGGACAAAGACTTCCATGCATGTGCTTGTGGGGGATGCAACCCAAACCATAGTATCCCTCAAATATATTTGTTGGTGTTTTAAAACTATGGTCCTCAGAATGTGATTTTATTTGGAAGCAGCATCATCGCAATTAATGTATAAGTTCATACCAGAATATTGTGGTTCTCCATCCAATACGGTGGATATCTTCATATAAAGAATACCACGTGAAGGGACAGAGACTCAGGGAAATAGTACCTGAAGATAGAGGTAGAGATTGGAGTTTTGCAGCTGCATATTTGAGACTGGCTCCAAAACAATAAAATTAGAAGGGACCAGGGAGTATTCTCCCCTGGAGGCCTTGAAGGAAGTATGGGTTTGCTGACACTCCGTTTTAGACTTCCAGCTCCCAGGACTATGTGAGGACAAATTTCTCATTCTTGGCCATGTAGGCTTTTGTGCTTTGTTACAGGAGCCTTAGGAAATCAATAAAGCCCCAACCCTCACTCACCTACCACAGCACACTTGTTACAACACTTGCTACCTATTCTCCTTATTCCAGTCTTATCTTGCCTGCATCACCTATCAGAAGCCCAAACATCAAACACATGTTTGGCTAGTTTACTTGAATCTAGGTGAAAGATTCATGATAATTTGCAAACAATCTCCATGTAAGTGTCAGAGACACAGGAGAGGCGATGGAAGGGATGTGTTTTTGGCAGTTGCTTCTCTTCACCCTCCGAGTTCCACTACACTGATGCTTGCTCCAGAGACTCTGCTCCAGCTGTCTCCTCTCTTTCATCTTCTGATTTGCTCATCATCACACAGTGATTGAGAGTCAGCACTGAAGATGGTGGCCCCAGCCTTGACCTTCTAGTGAGTGTGTACTTGATTGTGAGAACAGATGGCGGCATTATTTCCAAGCCTTCTGACAGTCACATCCTCAGTTGGGGAGAATATATTTTTCTCTGTTCTTTTTTCTTGCATATTTTCCTCCTAAACACAAATAACAATCCAGTTGCCCCGTAATTAGGTTGGATTATGGAATAATTACAACCTTGTTTGCTCTCGGTAGATTACATGGTAATTATACTTGGCATTACCATGAAGAACCAAGAAATTCCAACGATGTCATTACATGGTTATTTGTACAGTACAATACAGCAGTGTAATTATACATGCAACATTTGTTCTCCAATAGGAGAATGATTAAAACAATGCTAATGCTTCATAGTGTTGATTAGGTGCCAACATGATATGACATTTATAATGTGAGGAGTGTGTCTGTTTTATTAATTGATTTTTTAAAAATAGCATTATCTATCTTACCTTCTTCTGGACTCCCTGTGGCCCCTTCAGTAGGCTGCTCTGTGGTCAAGAAAGATGTGTGTCCCTACACCCAACTCTCTTCCTTCTTGGTTCATTCACACTTACGGCAGCGAGTAAACTTCAGGCCACATTAAAACCATGGAAAGCGGGCCACTTGCCTGTCTGCACATCTGTTTCATCATCCCCCGTGCTTTTTGAGGCTTAATACCTTTATTAATACCTATATGATGAAGAGTGTAGAGGACAAAGAATCAGCTATCAGCATTCTACTTGGAATTTGCTTTCAACACTCTAAATGTCTGGATGGAATACTTTCCCACTTGTAGCCTCAACTTATTAATCCTTAAAATTGAGGCCTTGAAGATGACCTCAAAAACTTCTGAGTCTAGCACTGTTTACATTTTCATATATTTCAGAATCAATTAAATGCTAATAATCTTGTTATGGGAAGGAACTTCTTTTTCTTTAAATTTCCATGGAGCTCAGGAAATACTGGTTGGATAGATGAAAGAAGAATTTTTCTCTAGTATTAAATTTATTAGCTTTATTAGAAGGTCACTCTTAGCTGTATGTTCAGTATTGTCTTTGGGACAGGTGTGGTTATATATGTAATATAGGGGAAAGAAGAGAATTTTAGGGCCCAACCACCAGTATTTGAACTTCACTCTCAAAACTTTGAATACTTCTTTTTTCTGAAATCTCTTTTAACTTGTTTCCTCATTACTATGAAGATGTAAAGAGGATTATGTCTGCACTGGGACATGATGCTTAGTAGTTATGTATACAAAGCTCCAAGTGCCTTGCTGTACATGGAGCAGAGAGCACTCAATAAATGGTTGCTGTTTTACATGAGCATTGGACATCAAATGTGCTTTCAAAGTAAGAACCATAAGCTCCTGATTCTGCACTTTCTCTTGCATGGGCACAAGGGGGCAGTTTATGTGCCACTTTGGACAAATCAAACTTAGGGCCAGAGATTACTCACTTGTGATGTGTCCATGTGGCCTGGCTGGAGGAGTTAGTGTTCATGCAGCACCAGCCGTGCCCCCTATCTTCTACCTAGTACTTTATTCATTCTGCCACACAACCTTCTGAAGATCACAAGCCATGTTCTCAGGAACAATGAGATATGTATTATCTACCCTTGACAGGTTTAAAGCTTTTGTCCTTTAGTCTCTTTTATCTATGTCTAGATAAAGAAATGAAGGTGAGAAAACTGCAAGACAGACAGAAGTAAATATGGTCTAGGCTCTGGCAACTGATTCTGTGTGTGTGTATGTGTGTGTGTGTGTGTGTGTGTGTGTGTGCATGTGTGTGCATGTTCGTGCAAGAAACCCTCATTCTTTAGGCTGGGTGCCACTGAGGGGTAGTGGGTCAAGGAAAGAAAAGAAGTTGTATAAGAGTGGAATAGGAAAGTAGATAAAACCCTGGGAAATAATACTAGTCCTACAAAACTTTCACTGACCAAGTGATATTTTAGCGACCCAGTGATCTCTCAAAGTTATTTGGAAGTCTGCCAAAAATTTCAGTCTTGGAAGATGCATAAATCATTCATCAAAAATCTGAGAAACCAGAAAAGTTAGTGAGGGCAGAAGTTTGGGTTAAGAGGATGGCCTTACCAAAGGAAATGGGTGCAAAGAGATCCTACAGGAGAAGGGGCACTGTCAAGAGACCACGCTTTCAGGGCAGGAAGCTTCATAGTCTAGAGAAGACAAAGCTTACATTTGACTCGAGCACACCCTGCTGCCAGGATCCAAAAGTCATTGTCAAAAAATAACAAACACTTCCTCAATGTGCAGGTACTCTAGAATATTATATTTATGGACAACATTAAAGTGAATATGCAAATCATATAAATAGAGCATATATGTAGGGCAGGTATGTAGAATATTGTACACACACATTTATATTCTGTTCCCCATCCTGTGCCCAGGCACCTTGGTATATATGTCCTGCAGCGGAGAATAAGAATAAATCCAATCCTGTTTCATGCTCAGGTAGGGGCTGTGAAGGAAGGGATTGTGAAGATGTATACATGGTTTCCAGGGTAAGGGAACCATTGAACATAACTTCCATGTGTAAATTCCCAGTTTTAGCATTTCACTCAGGAGCCCTCACCCACAGTAGGGTGACTCTAGGCAGGTGCATTTGTAAATGGTAGAATCCCACCAGTTGGGAAGGAAGAGCAGACACAGAGAGAGATAGCGTTAGAAACTCACACACCGCCTGGTGCAGGGTTGAGCAGCAGCAAAGGCACCAAGGGAAGACCTATTACGAAGGTGCCTGTCTCCGAGTCTGGTCATATTTTTATGATTTTGTGTCTATCCTTTTAATCTTGCTTGATTCTTAACTCTGCAGGGGAGGCAGTGTTGCTGTGGCAAGGTGGAAATATGAGTCCTGGACCAGGACATACCTGAGTTCTCACTTTAGCTCTATCATCTTGACTGAGCTGTCTTGTGTAAAGTTTTGGCCTTTCTGAGCCTCAGTAATTACATCATGGAACTAGGAAAAATACACCTGGTTTGCAGCATTGCACTTAAGATCGTGTGTCATCACTTGTTTAAAGAAATTACTATAGTTTTTGAAACACGCTTTAGTCCTCAAGCAATGTGACTGTAATTAATTCCCAAGAGTTCCCAGGGCAGCTAAGCTATGTATAGATGAACTCAGGGAAAAGCCTCCAGTAAAGGAGCCTAGAACCTGGGCCCAAGGGCAAGATGAGTAGCTCTCAAATGATCTGGTGACTATCAGGGACAAGCTTTTGCTTGGCCAGATGGTGAAGTCATTTACAAACCATCTACTAAAGTCTAATGTCATGGGCACTGGGCAAAAGATCACTGGCTGTATCTTCTTAATATGACATATCTTAAAGAAAATTGTAAACCCTGAGAAAGTGGAAGGGACTTGAATAGGAGCATAGAAATTAGCTGTGCCTCTATCAAGCAACTTTGGGTAGTAAATGTGTTTGCTGTTCTGGCCTCAGTTTTCCCAACTATCAAATAAGATGTTTGGGTAGGATAGTTTCCAAAGTACCTTATAATCCTGAGGGGTTTATTTTCCCTCCTGCCAGGAAATATGACTACATTGTATAGTTGAGATCAGTTTAGTTTTACTGAGTTGAGCCTCATTCTATACATGCATATGCATACTATAAATATACACACAAGCATATATACACACAGGCTTTGAAAGAGGAAATTGTCCCTACAGCTCAGTGCTTTCAATTGAGCCATCAAGTCATTCAGGTATTTATGATGGGGAGAAAAATATAGGCACTGTTTTCCTCTCTCTGAAGGATCCTGCCAGGAACTCCATGTGGATATAAAACTTGTGTTGGGAGAAAGAAACGAGACTTACAAATGTGAGTGGTGGCTGCATGGAAAATGTGAGAAGTGTCTCCTCTCTTGTCCTGTATTTCCACGCACTAGCAGGGCTGCTCTCTCACTGAATTAGATGACATCCCCTGTCTCTCCTACACCCTGTATGCAGATTGGCTTGGCTCTTGCCTTGCTTGCATCTTTTAACTGTTATCTGTTTCCTTGGCCTCTGGATTTCACTCTGTCATTCCTGCAGCAGCTGTCACAAGGACCTCATTGTCCCAGGGGGAGTCTCAGGGCTGGGGTGAAGCAGTAGGGAGCATAGACTTATGTTCTCCAGGAGTCTAGAAGGCCCCTTGAGGGTAAAAATGGCTACTCAGCTCTGTATTTAAACATAATAAAAACTGCTTTTCAGTTTATCTAATATCAGTTCAACATGAGCAGGCAAAATTCAAGGACCCATGCTCCCTAGGGAAGCACCATGAGGGTTCCCAGTGCTCCTTCCCTCGGGCTGCTGGGCCCTAGCCTGACCTTCTGTAAGGCGGGCAAAGCCATTTGAGCTCTGAGGTGTCACTCATCACTTCGTGTGTGCTAATGTAAGCTCACACCTCTGTGCAGACTCAGGGGTGCTGGGGCCATGTGCATGATGGATGGGAACACTAATCTGTGTACATATTAGACAGGCCCCTCCCACAGGGAGCTTGTAAGGTAGAGGAAGGAAAAGCCCTTCCAGGAGTATAGTGTTGGTGAGACCCCCATGGGTCACAACCTCAGGTGCTGTAGTGGGGTGGGGAGAAGGGGAACATTCAAGAGATAGACAGATCAGACTCCTTAATGATAAATGCCAGGTGGAGGTCCCTGGGCTCATCCTCCAACCTGCACCTGGGGGCCATCTGTCAACACCTGTCCTCTGCCCACAGACTGAAAGGGTGTGGCTATGTCATCCCCTGTATGGGTCAAGGCTCTAAGCTGCAGATCGCACTATCCACTCTGGACAGTGTAAGCAAAAAAGAGATAAAAATGAGAATCAAGTCATGTCATATTCTGGTACAAACTCTCAATATTAAATGTGATGATAGTGTGTATTCATAATGTACCAATAAAGATTTGAATTTTTAAAAAATGCACAAAATAACAGGGAAGACTGAAGGGTCAGGTTCCGGGAAAGGCTTTCAGGAAGAATTTTTAACACTCAGTACAGGTCTGACCTGCCCTTGGAACTGTGCCTTCTGTCACCATCAGACCATGGTTGCCTCTGCTCTCCCCTTAGCAGCCACACTGCCCCTCTCTCTATCCAAGAAAAGTGGCCCAGGACCCATAACTCTGTTCTGAATCCAAGTCTGGTGCAGCTGGTCTCTCCAATAAAATTCAGTCATATCTGCCTCCTAAGGACAGTGGAAGCTATGAAGTCTATGATAAGGAAAATGCTCATGGGAAACATTTTACATGCATGGAAAAATCATAATAAAAGAGAATGTTCAAAAAGATTTGCATCTGCCACAAAGGACAATGCCTGTGACAATTCCCTGCTCACCATGGTGAGCATCTAGGGACTTGTGTCTTACACCATCACAGCCACGTAGCTGGGGAATTTTCTTCTCACTCGCAGGTGATGATAATGACTCACAGAGCCCAGGCAGGTGACCCAAGATCACATGGCAAGTGTTGGTCCAGCCTGAGGTGAATGGTGCTTTGCCTGTCACAAAAGACTACTGTTAGCCCACAGTGCTTGTGGGATTACTTATCAGTCATTTCTTAAAAGAAAACTCTCCTTGATCCAGTCTCGTTCTCTGTGCTTATTTTGCCCTGGGTGACACTGGGTGGTGAGGGCACAGTGACAGCAACCTGCACATGGGGACATTCTTGGCCTTCTGGGGGCAGAACCGGGCCAAGCCCTGCATGACAACAGGCTGTATCACTTAAGAGCTGGTCTTGTTAACACACACTATACGCTGCTGCTCTGGGCAATAATGGAAGAAATACAGTCGTTAAATTTTAATTATGAAGAAAAGAGGTTCATTATTAGTTGTCATTCCTCATTGTTTCCTAATTATGCTCATTGCATGATAAAATGAAGGAATACATTTCCCTTGCATTGTTCTGGCCCATGGCTGATGGAGAAGAATGGTGTATTCAGATTCTCACCCGTTCCTCTTGCCTGCGCTGCCCTGCTTTACCCTCAGTACACTAGCCAGGAAGTCAGGGAAGCTTTGAAAGTCAGGGTATCTGGGATTGAGTCCCACCTTATCACTCGCCCGAGGTCAGGTCATTTGTAACACTGTCTCTCCCTCTCCCTTTTTTTTCATTTATGTTAAGCCAGGGTTTGGTTATGTTACCCATAACAGCCTCAAATTGCTGGACTCCTGCCTCAGCCTCCCATGTAGCTGGGACATAAGGCTGATGTCATAGTGCACAATTTGTTCTCCCTTTGTAAAACAGAAATCAAAACCTCCTGAAGATTCTCTGAGAGGGCCGGAGAGTTAGCTCAGTGGTTCTGGTGCCTGTCTTGCAAGCACAAGGACCTGGGTTCGATCCCCGGTAACCACATACCATACTGGACATGGAGACTCATGCCCAGCAGCAACCAGTACCACATACCACAGTGCCAGGCGTGGTGGCTCACACCTGTAATCCCAGCACTCAGAAGGCAGAGGTAGGAAGATTGCTGTGATGTGAGTTTGAGCCTGAGCTCAGGGCCAGCCTGAACTACAAAGCAAGACCCTGTCTCAAAAAAAAAAAAAAAAAAAAAAAAATCTCTGAGAATGGTATTGTGTGAGGTAGCATTCATATAGTGAGAAATGCTTCAGTAGGTGCTAGCCTAATATTATGGCTTGTTATCAACACAAGGCAAGGCAAAGCAGTCTAGATAGATCATATAAGTGATGGGAAACCCCTGCAGTCTCAACGAGGGCATAGGGAGGCAGAGAGGGAAGGGCGGTTTTATTTGATAGTTTATTCTGCAGGAAGGTCCTGGAGCCATAAGGAGAAGATCAGAAATATTCTATTCTAAACAGCATCCACTGAGTTAGGCTTCCCAGGAAAGAGGTGAGTTTTGACTGACATTTCTGATATTTCTAATTCTGAGAATGAGTTTGGCCTAAGCTTGTTGGTATGACAGGGCAACCATAGCCTTCAGTAGGACATGACAGAATTTAGGTTAGTTGTTTGGGTCAGAGCAAATCTAAAGGATTGGGAGCATCATACACCTTGGTGCAATGTGCAAACATATACAACCAAACTGGCCAAATATTTCTGAACTTTCTCCTTGCTTCAAAGTTAATACCTCCATTTATGTTTAATTATTTGGAGTCTTTGAAATGAAATTCACCTAGGGTGTAGGGAGTTGGGAATTTTGCTTTGAACTAATGCCCTTTTCAGTGTGTGTGAAGTTAATTTGCTAAGGCAGAAAAAGAGAACAAAAACTAAAGCTCAAGAATAATTTTTTTCATTTGATACTGAGCCAAATATATTTATTTGGGTTAAAATGTGGAACTCCCAGAACTGATAGAAAATTCACAAGGCTAACGACACTTCATATGTGGCTTGCTACAGAGAAACTACTGCTGAAAGAAAACTGTCACGTTGACTAATCCTCCTTCCAAGAGTTTTTAAAGAGATAGGGGCTAAGTGGGTGGTTTAAATAGCAGCAGTCTTATTTTTTCCCTTGCAGACTAAGCAGCACCCACATGATAAAAACGTTCCCCTCACACCTAGACAGAGTGGAAGGGAGTAGTATTCAAGCACTGAGGGAATGGGGTAAGGCAGAGGGGAAGGAGAGGTCTCCAGGCAGCTCCAGTCATGTACTGCTTAACAGATAGCTTCTGAAAAATGTGCCTCAGGCACTCTCGTCTTGCGAAGACCATGAAGTATGCTCACATACTACATGCCCACGGAGTCGTGGTGTGACAGTTGAGGCCAACATCACCCATCCAGTTCAGAACTGACAGAGAGGTTGTTATGTGGTGCATGACTGTATCTGCACGAAAGTAAAGTTTTTTCCAAAAGTCCCACTGATCTGCGTCTTAGGATGATATCAAAAGCTACTTGTAGGGTCAGAACTTGTAACAGTCAGTGCCACATCTGGAGATCATGGGTCCAGGACTGTGGTGTGCAAATCTGCAGTGTTGATTTATAATTAACTATTACTATTCTCATTCTTGATATAAATTCTATTCCCAAAACTCACTCTTGCAAACTTTGGATTGTTTTCTGAGGGTAAAGTGTCCACTGTAGGAATTGGATTCACATACATTGAACTAGAGAAGCTTTTTCCAGCTACAGATTGTCATGTAACCTTTGTATGACCTTGGATAAATCTTTAATGTGTGTTCACTTTAAATTTCTAAGCTACAAAAATGAGGAAAATGACGGTAACTTCCTAGAGTCATAATGAAGTGTAAGTGAGCCATCCTTCAGAAGGGACTTAGCAAAATGTCTCCTTGGGAACAGAGCTCCAGAATCAATTTGGTTTTTGTCATGACAATATGTACAGTCCCTTATGAGCTAGGGTTTACAGAGGACCTTCTATTTATCGGACCCTAGGCTAAGTGCTACACAGGTATGAACTCATTTTAGTCTCCCAAAAGCACATGTAGGAGATGGTATTACTATGTTTGTTTAATGGCTAGAGAAATGATAGCACAAAGTCCTACTGCAGTAAATGGCAAAGCTGGACATTGAATCAAGATACATGGCATGTAATTCCTGCCACATGAAGCTATATGGCCCCCCCTCAGAGCACTCCATGCCTTTCACCACCTATATCTTTGCAGTTATTCCCCTCTCCATGAATGCATCTCTCTGTCCTCCACTTTAGAAACCCTTTTCCTCCTTTAGTATATGACTTAAATGTTCTTTGCACTGTGATAAAAATCAGGCTCCTTTCTACACTTTGGAATCCTTATTTTGTGTTCTACCTACACTTGTACTTTTATAAAGCTTACTGGTGTGTGTGAATGTTAAGTGTGTGTGTTCAATGTATCTATGTGTGCCTCGTGCATGCATATGTGTGTGTCTTAGTATTTTGCACATAATTTATATTTGTAATATATATAATCTTCTATGTCCAGATCCCTTGTCCCAATGCCTTATGAACTCATAGCAGGGCTTTTGAAAGGTGACTGAATTATGGGAGTGCTGTAGGCAAGTGCGATGTTAGGAGGTGGGGCCTGGCCAGAGCAGGTAGGTCCCTGGGGGTGTGCCCTGAAGGGTCATCTCTCTCCTTTTCTCTGCTCCCTGGCCACCATGACACAAGCAGATTTTCTTCTCTTGAAGCTCTTATGTTTGAGCCTGCCGAATATGGACTGAACCTTCTAAAACAGGAGCCAAAATAAGCTTCTCATTTCTGTTGGACATTTGGTATCGTGTCTTGGTGAAAATAAAGTAGCTAAGGCAATCTCCCTTTCTAGACTCTGGAATCTTAGTAATTTTATTTTTTTTTTACTACCCTTAATTCCTAGTTTGAAACTTTATAACTAGGCAGTGCCAGTTACTGTTTGTTGTCCAAATGGACATACTGTGGTATTTTAGGGATAGTGAAAGATGGACAAGAAAGGCTCAGAAACAGTATAGCTTCTAACAACCTCCGCAGCATAGGTTTGCACAGGACTAGTCCAACAACCCACTGACTGGTCCAAAGGGTCTCTGAGCACAGCTTGTATTCCATGCAAAGATGTTCACGGCCAGCAGCTACACCCCAGAGGACCTGGGGTCCCACACACTCCTGCTGGTGTAGTGCAGCAAGCTAGCTTGATTCTTCTTGGATGACCTCGAAAGTGGGTCACACAGACAGGGGCAGATGTTGTTTGCAAAGGTACTAAGGGGACCCTCAACTGGCCACAAACTCTGGATGGAAGAAAGCTGACAGGATCCAGCTCTGGTGTTTGGACTAGATGTCATATATGATACACAGAAGTATACTTATTTACAGAGAAGCTCAGTCCTGATTGGAGTATTTTTAATGGTTAAAAATACAGTGTTTACTTCTCACTGTTCCTATAATAAGTTAGCACAAACATGGTGGCTTATAATATAATACACTTGTTCACCTTCAAGGCTGAAGGCTGAAAGTCTGAAATGGGTTTATTAGGCCAAAGTCCAGGGACCAGCAAGACGATGCTGTCCTTAGAATCACCATGGAGATTCTCATAGCTAGTCTGTCTCAGGGACTCTTTCAGCTACTTATGGCTATCTTGTTCCTGAGCTCAGGGCCTCTTCTCTTTCTGCTTCCACTATGCCATTCTTTTTATTCTTTTATCCCAAATGTTCTTCTTTTCTTCCTCTTGTGATTACATTTAAGGGCACCTTGGATAATCCAAAATCACTTCCAGAGATTCAAATCCTTGACATGATTATATCTGTAAAGTTTTTGTCATCATAGAAGTTTCAGGGTTATGACCTGGTGCCCTCAGAGGCTGTATTAGTTGGCTTTCCTGGGAAAACAGTAGTCAAACCGTGCTGCTAAAAAGAGGAGAGATCCAGTTTGGTTCATTTCCAGTGAATGCCGTCCATGGTTGGCTGGCTCCAAGAGAAAAGCATCATGGCTGAAGGGAATAGTGAACCAAGATGTTCAGTTCATGGTAGCAAGGAAACTGAGCAGAGAAACAGTGCCACAGGAGTCAGGGACCAATAAAGTATCCGTAGTCTGACCTTCATGAGCCACTAGACACAGCCAGAAGTTTGCCTTACTAGTCCCCTTGGGCTCCCACACCAGTCAAGTGGACACAATTTAGTTCAGTCATCACAGAGGTCATTGTACAGCCCAGGGCAAATCCACACTATAGTGTGTGCAATGGGGTCAATACACTGCATTATTGAAGTTTGGGGTTAGGGGAACTTGTGATTTCATTCCTGGGATATAGAGATCCCAAAGAAGACAAAGGCAAGACCAAGAAATATTGGATAACACCTAAGGCTTCAGTAGCCACTTGTCTAAACCCCTTCCATGTGAGGAGGTCAAGGATCACTTAAAAACCCTCATTATTCCTGGAGAGAGTGACATTATTTTTTCTTCATTATTTGAATATTTAAAATATTCCTAGGCCAGGATTTCTTGCATTTGTGTCTTAATGCATATCTATGATTATTTGCTTCTTATAAATTCTTGGAAATAAATTCTTCATATAAATCTTAGGGCCATTTTTAATATCTAGAGTTAATAATTTGACCTCTAGATAAGTTCTACTGATTTATGCTTCTACACCAGTTGAAATTTGACTCCGAATGTAACCCTGCTGAGAGCTGGTTGTATCTTAAGAGTTGATTGAATCATTAAAAGGAAGTTAATGCCATTTTCAGGGTCTGTGCTAATTCTCAGGGTAATGAGATTTCCCTCTCCAGCTTAGGTTAGGACCATGTAGAGAGCATTGTTATAAAGACAGGTAGTCCCTCGGATCTGCATCTCACTTTGGCATACACCCTCTTGCTTTTCACTTTCTATCTTCAATTGAAAGAGCACAAGGCCTTGGCCACATGTGACCCCCTGATCTAGAACTTCCTGGCCTCCACAACTATAAGTCAACATAAATATTGTTGATTTAGAAATGATCTAGTCTCATTGACCTTGTCACTAAACAGAACATGAACTAAATAGTCTATCTCTGTTCTCCCACCCTGCAAATGAGGTGCTGAGCTGGACACCTTCCTCTCTCCTTTCCCGGGTACCACATGTTTGGAGAATCTGTCATGCACTGAGCACTGATAGTCCAGGGAGGGTTACAGTCTTGCCTACCATCCCCAGGGTTCAGTGGCAGGTGAACAGTAACTACAAGGTAAGTAGAGAATGACAAATGTCATGAAGGGGAAGAGTGAGGAGCAGAGAGGATGTCACAGCACTGCTGCTGATCTGTGAGTGCAGGGATCACAGAACAGAGAACCACAAATTGATGCTTATGGGCTAAAAGCCTCAAAGTGACAGCATTCAAAGCTGGAGATACAGAGAAAAGGTACCCTTGGCATCTCTGGAGGAGAGAGTGGGGCAAGACTATCTCTGATGGAATATCTAGATGTTCGATTTCTAAGGTTCACAACTGTTATCTGAACAGTTGAATGTAGTAGAGGGCAGGGAATGATTGATGAATTTTGGAAATATCCTAATCTGCACAAGGAGTCAGAATACCTCCACTAGCTAAAAGGATTATCTTTGAAAAAATACAAGACAGACAGGCTTCAGCCCTTAATCTGTGGCTGCTCTGAGATGGTCACCCACTCCCTCCTTCTGATCTTGGTTCTTGTTTCTTGCATTATGCCTTTTTGTCACCCAGCCCCATAGGCTTCTCCCGCTCTCCTGTCTCTCTCCTTTTGTCAGTCCAGCCCTGAGCAGCTGAAGGATGGTAGAACACAAGGCAGCTTGGACCCCAAATCTTGATTCTTTCTCCTACTTGACACCTCTTTTTCTATATCTGTGAAATGGGATAAAGGCTGTGACAACCACTGTACTTAATTTATTTTCCACATGTTTTAGTAGTTAGTTACATCTATTTTCCTTTTCCAGTTCTGATGATTTTATGAGTCAGTTTCTCCCTCTGTTTGCTGTGAGCTGAGGGAAGAGCTTTTGGCATAATGTTAATCATTGAGAAAAGAAAGTACACATATCAGAAGTTCTTTCCATGGGTGTTGAGGGAACTAATGATCTTGCTTTTACTTTTATTTGTCATGAAGACATTGTTCTTTGAGAAGAACCTTGCAGAAATGATGTCCTTTTGCCTCTGGAGAGTGGCACTGGCCAAGATAGCCCCAGTTTACCCAGCAGGAGTATATAGAACTCCCAATTCAACTCAGGAGGATACCGGGACTATGATTTTCTCAGGCCTTCTCAGTGGCCCTTCATCTGTCTTCTGCCTCATTGTCTCTGGGGATCTTGTAACACAGGCAGGAACTGACCTCTAGGGTATTCTCAGGGTTCCAGTGCCCATGTGGTCAGGACAGAATGTGGCACTGGTACTGGGACCCTCGTGATCCCCTTCTGCCTATGACATTACTATTTCCTGGGGCTTCCAAGCTATAAACTCTTCTCCAGCCTCTCATCCCCTGTGTTGCAGAGTTCCTTGGGCCTTGCTGAGGAGGCCCTGTGTACCCCTCTAGCCACTGGGGTTCCACACAGCCCTGTGGCTACTGCGAAAGGAGAGGAACTTCCTCCTCTTTGACCTCCAGCTGTCCTCCTAATGTGACCGCTAAGGCAGTCATTAGGGGGTTGGCAACCACATCCCACATTTTGTATCTAGTGGAGGAGTGGTAAGAAATGTAAGTTGCTTTCAGGGTGAACACTTTTTATTTTCAGTTTTTCAGTCAGAAATCCTGGAAATTTCCATGGGACCCCTGTCTCCATCCATCCATTCATCTAGTCGTGTATTCAGCACAGACAAATCACCCCTCTGCACGCCAGGCTGAGTATGTGCTGGCAGTGGGGACCTAGCCGGCAGGTGCTGCCTGCCCATGGCAGGTCTCCTTTTGAAGGAGCTGGGCAGGGTCCCTGTTTTAAGAGGGTATTATAGGAAAAGAGTCTTTCCAGGCTCAGAGAGGCGAGGATTTCATGCACTGAAATGCCACCCACAGCTGCCTGGTGCTTTTAAAGGGCTGCTGACAGCTGTCATTAGCCAAGCATTAGGAAGACAGTGATAATCACCCCTGAGTGACACTAAACACCATGTCCCTGAAGAGGATCTGGAGCATCCAGCAACATGCTAGCTTTTGTCCAGGCTGGGGAGAGGAAAGACAAGTTCCCTCGGAGAGTGCATTTGCCAGAGTAAAAACATAAAATCAATCATATGGTTCTAATTTAGTTTTAATTCACATTTTTATACGTGGAGTTCATTAGAAGGGCTGACATTCTGCTGTGGAAATCTATAAGGCCTGAATTGTCCTCACATTAGGAGATTTTTAAAAGAAGTTCTTTGCCACTGGGTTGCAATTTGTTAAAACAAACAATAGCATAACCACCATGCAATCCAGAGCGAGGTACTGGACTCAGCGAAAATCAAATAATCTTTTTCAGGTTCTGTTCTCTTCCAACTGCTCTCTCCAATAATGTCAGAAAATGACAAATTGCAGAACGAATGTAAGAGCAATGCCTTCAAAAATACAATAGTTATACAAGCCATCTATTGTTAATGAAGAATATAATGCAATTTGCCTGTCTGTAATACAATTATGCAAATCAAAGGAGGAACTATCCAGAAATCTCTTTACATTCCGATTAAAATGAGATAATTTATCAAACAGAATATTACTGATTATGTTTATGTGTTGCACATTAATCCTGTTACAATAATGTATCCTTCTCTTAATGTAATGGATTTGTGCAATCTAACAGAAAATGACTTTTACACTATCCACAATTATAAAAATATTCAAAGCATATCCATCCCGGTGCAATAGCACATGTCTGCTTCTGTGCAATAAACCTATTAAAACAAGCAAAGCTTATGAACATAACCTTCATCCCAATAAAGATGACAGTGCATTCAATTTTATTCTACTCATCTGAACAACTCCATAGATGACAAATACTAGAAATAAATTAGTTTAAATTTCTTTATTTTCTTGAGGAAAGTAGACTTTAATTAATGGCGTTTAAGACCTTTTTTTCTATCTAGATCCTTTGGTTGGCTTACTAGTGATATAATTTTATATATGAGAGTTTTCATAATCTCATAAAAGACTTCCTCCTACTTCTGTTTCTTGCTAGATGTTCAGATTTGTACATTTCCTTTGGGTCAATTCATTTATCAAATATATCACTTCCTGTGCTGTTTGTGTTCCATAAGTTAAGGAATACATGTGCTTTGGATAGAAATATTCCCTGGGTTGCACTCATCCATAAAGGGCACATGAATCTCCATTCTTATATCGACATCACAGTCAAAAGCTAATGAGGAGCCCTGCCAGGAAAAACAAGGACTCAAAGCATTGACTAAGGTCTCCTTGTGCGTCTATTGCCAAGGATAATCACTTATGCTTTTGAAACAATCTCTTTTACCTTGATGAGAGTCATTAGCATCTGACAGTGAGTGATAATGTACTCAGATTTCACACCTCTTGGTCTTGTTTACATTGTCAAAATTTTCCCCTGTGCATACGTCTCAGTAGGCCTGCACATTGACTTAAACAAATGTTTATCTTTAGTGGTAAAAGTGTCAACCGCAGTAGAATCACAAATTGTTTCTCAGTGACTTTTAATATTGTCCTCACAATGTTGGAAGCTGGGGAATGGGAAAGGGGTTCTCTTTTCTCTTTGACTAGATAGATCTGTCAAGTTAAGAAAAGAAATAAAAAACTGAAAAGATTTTTGTTGTTCTTTGCTTTTAAATAGCTGAATATGTTTGTGCTCACACACAAAGTCCAATAAACAAAATTGTCAGCCTTAACTCAAGCCAGAGTTTAGTTCAACTGTAAATGAGTATTTTTTTCTGTATAGACTGACAGTAGGGTTTTGTTCTGGCAAACTGATTAAATAAATAAATAACTGGAAAATATCATTAAGTTGAAAGTGCATTTAATACACTGAAGACATCATAGCATATTATGAACATAATCAGTATGTCTACCCACATAGCACTACATATTTTTAGGTTGGGTGAAATCAAATAAATTCAAACTATGTTTCTTACTAATAATTCATATTGCTCTAGCACCATCATAAAGTTGAAAAATCATAAGCAGAACCATCATAATTTGGGGACTATATTATCACTTTGAGTATTTCAATGGTTTCCATAGTGATTTAGAAGTGAAAACTTTATTTCCCCAGGATAGGACTTAACAAACAGTAAAGACACATCATTGGAACTTGGCTGGGGCAGTTAAAAGGTTTGCTCTTTTGATAAAACTAACTGGCTTACCAGTTTGTTTGGAGTGCTTCTAAATTTTCTTTCCTTCAAGTATAGATTAGCTTGTCCCAAGTAGAAATATTTGATGAATAAACAATTGGTATCACCCCTGGGTTATCTGGGAAAATTTATACCCCTCAGGAAGAGGCCAAGGAACATGTTCCATTCAATAAGAGCATATAGGCCATGAGAGGAGATCTGGTGCTCCTGACTGATAAACCTGAGGCTGTTTAGATATTTCATAACAATGGGAGTAAGAAGTTTGAGGAGGCCACCCACGTGGAAGGCATGGATCTCTCTGAGGCCTGCTGAGCAGGAAGTATGCCTACTTTTCACACCCTAATGCAGCTGATTGTGTATTTAAAGCTTGGAGTTGGAAGACAATGGCAAGGATGGACGATGACTTTGATGGATGGTTTGGGTTCTGCAGAGCTGTGCTTGCCTTTCTTAATAACATCCTGGGACTTTAAGACTGAGATTTCCAGGCTCCTCTGCCAAGAAGATGGTCTAGAGAAAATGAGATGAACCATCTCATTCAGAGCTAATGAGATTTGGCTGAAAGCAAAAATATGACCAGTGAGAGATAAAATAATATAACCAGGAGTAAACATGGAAAAATTGTCAAGTTGTTTTTTTATTTAACAAATACTTACTGAATTCTAACATCGCTGGAGAGTCTCTTGGGCACTTGGTATGGATTGTAAACAAGGAGACACAAATCTCTATCCTTATGAAGCTTAAAATTGTAGAGGAGCAAAACAGGCAACAAATAAATATACAGTATTCTCAGGTTATCTGATAATGTACACTTGAGGTTAAAAAGTAGAACGAAATGAGGGAGATCTACAGTCAAGAGTGTAGCAGGATATGGCTTTCACTTTTACAAAGAGTTAATTTTTGTTGTCAAATTAAAATATGTTTTCTTTAAGTATCCTATCTAAGTCACTGTTGTCAAGAAAACATGCAAATAGTAGATATTTCTGTACACAAATGAAGTGTTCAATATACGAGTTTTTAGGGCCACTCCTTAACTGATAAGTTCCCAGGATTTACGTTTGAAGTCATGACATAAGAGGAGAATCCTGATTCATTCTTTTACTAGCTCTTCTGAACAGTAATTGTTTTACTGGAATAAAACATCCATTATTGTTTTTTAGCTCAATTACATTTAGATGAGGCATTGTAGCTAGATTTCTTTAGAAGGTATGATAGGATCCCAAAAGATAGTGTTACAGAGCATGCTTGTCCCCATACTCACACAGATGGCTCAGTTTCTTGGTAGAAATTCCCCATGTCTGACAATGGTTTCTGCCTTGCCAGATTCCCTAACATCAGACCAATTAATCAAACACTGATGTCATGGATGGCTTCAAGAACTGAATTCAGGGTGTAGTTCAAGTGCTGCATATCCATTTAGCAGGAAGGTAGTCTTTCTCCAGCTGCTGGCAGCATAGGTGGCATGGAAGGCCAGCCTACCTTTGTGGGCACCTTGCATCCAGCGATAAGACAGCAGCTGGGGTTCTGAAGGCCCAGCCTCCCTGTTTCAAGGAGGGATAAATCTGAAGGTCTATCTAGGCTCCTGAGCTCTCTGTGTAATCCAAGGCCTCTGTTGGGATTGTGCTTAAGTTCAGTTCTTTCCTCTGCTCAACACTGCTTCCCTCACTTTCAAATTTTGGGTGCTTCTAAGAGTTTCTTTCTTGGAGAACTTGACTGAAGAAACCATTTCAACCTATCTGCAGAGATCAACTGCAGAAATCAACATTGTGCCCACCTAAGCCCTTGTCCTTGCTCTCAATGTCATTCTCTTTCTGATAATATCTGACCCTTTGGCTCTGTCCCCCACATACACTTTCATTTGCTCCATTTGGATCTTATAATACCTTCAGCTTTCTTCATTTTAACCTTTGCTCTATCAATTTTAGCCTCCAAAAGTTGCAAGGATGTGTGTGTGTGTGTGTGTGTGTGTGTGTATGTGTATACTTGCATGTGTGCCCATGTGTACATGTGTAAGACCCCATCCATTCTGGGTATGGTTTGTAGGAACTAATGCTGGGAACACCTCTCTCTCTATGTCCTGAGCAGCTGAGTTCAGGAATGACTTTTGTTTACAGACCATGTGGTACTATCTTCATCCATTTAAGCTTTGAGAGGAAAATATGATGAGAATAGGACACAATAACCATGAAATTGTGGGCTACACACAGCAGTAACAGGGTCATTTCCTTCCCCACACTGGTTGGGTTTGTGTGTACATGCATGCCCTCCAACTAGAGTCCTCTAAAGGAAAGTGCAGGACTTGTGGTTTTTCAATGATAATATTTTCATGATGTTGAACTTGGACTTGAACTCGTGGCTTAGGGATCATAACTGACTTAAAAACACACTTTGATGTCTCCTTAAATAATCTTCCTGTTGGTATAATATTACCACAAGATTTGGTAAGCTGGCCTCTTTTGTTGTGTTATTTATTTCAAATGAAACACCACCCACCATAAGTGACTTTTGGTGCCCCTTAATATCTTATGAATTTTTTTCAGTTGCCTGTTTATCTAAAATTATCTATGGCCCCTGCATTTGTGGGTGGGTAAAGTTCATGCTTCCAAAGAGTTATAAATCCAGGGTCCCCAGTGAGTCCATTGTTTTAGATCCAAAAGCATATAATTGCTGCCCCAAGATATTTCTTTATTCTTTGTTATGAAATAGGTAACAAGATCTCACTGAATGGAAATCCTCCTTCGAAGACATTTGGCATCCAACTCTGCTTTCAACCCCTGCAGCTTATTTTAGAAACTGGTCATTTATAATATCAACATTTCTAGATCACGTTTTAAAGATGGTTTCAGGTATTTGGAGCAACCATATGCCAAACCTGTCAACTTCTAATCTAACACCCTCCTAGGTTGAAACCAGAGTGAAACTTGGAGACAGGCAGCCAAGGGCTGAAAAACTCTTGGGGGATATTTATAATCCCCAAATTCAACCAAAATTGTTTCTAACTCAAAATTAATACTTAGAAAGAGATTTTGAAGCCCAAATTTAGGCCCTGTCTACACTTTCTTGATTTATCATGGAGCCATTTGCTGGAAATAAATGTATTTGAAGTTGATTGAGGATTAAAATGATTACTTTTATATTGGACAAATAACACAATACATTTAAAAGGATGCTTCTTTGTCCCAGAGCTCCCATAGCCAGGTATCCAGGGCTGGCTGAGGTCCATAGGAGAAGGGATTGTTACCAAGTGTGTGGATAGCACCTCTGTTTACATATTTGATTCCTCTACAGCTTAAATAAGAGTCTCTGCTTGGTGAATGCAGTTACAATTCAAATTTATGGGAGTAATATGATACAGTGGAAAGCATTTGGCCTTGAAGTTAGAAAATTGCAGTTCAAAGTACTGTTTTATCAGTTCCAAGCTGTGCAGTCTTGAACAAATCATTTAACCACTTGGAATCTCAGTTTCTCCATATGTAATATGAAGCCAATGAGCTCTGCTTTGCCTTCTTCTTAAGAGCTGATTAGATGCTCAAATGAAGAAATATGTTTGGAAATGCTTCATCACTATTCTAAATGCATGTATAGCGTTTCTGTGTTCCATTTTATTTTACTTAGTATTCAAATTTCAACAATTCTTGTAATTTCAGATCCCATAATAGATCTACTTTAACTAGTGATTTGCTGTGATGACAGATACATAAATACAAACAAAGTGGACTCCTCAAATATAATCCTTTTTGACGGACAGCAGTCAGGACATTATCATTGTCTCAATAACAAGGGACACGAATTTAGAGATTCTTAAAGGCTTTCCTGGATGGATCAAAATCAGTGTAAACAGTTTGATATTAATTTATTTCTGTATTCATGAATTTCACAGAAATGTTTTGAAAGTGGAAAGATTCAGTCACTGCTCTGTATAAACTTGATAATTTGAATGTCAGCTAAATAATCAATAATTTTTAAGAATAAACTCATACCTTAAATTTAGATTCACTTGAATTGGCCAAGTATTAACAACCATGGTACTATTTTTAGATATTATATTGGCCAAAACTAAAATAAATTTGCATAGGATACATTCATGCTAGAGAGATGCATTAGTCACATGAATTATACCCCTGACCACATATCCTGTATTTCTCTTTGACAAGGCTGTTTTGGGGAGATAGCTCAGCAGCACTGTGCCTGCCTCCCCAGCATAAGGTCCTAAGTTCTATCTGGGGTACAAAAAAAGAAAGAAAATTCTAAGTCAAAATTCATTTAGTGCACTGAAACCTATTGACTGAGCTTAAGTGTACTCAGAATACTTAGCCTACAGCTGGTCAAAATCAGCTAATTCAAAGCCTATTTAATTATAGAATTTTGAACATCTCCTGTAATTTACTGAATATTTTACAGAAAGTGAATATAGAATGGTTGAATGGAATTCTTTTTATACCATCAGAACCTAAGTCAGTCACTGTCTGTATTATGAAGACAAAGAAAGGTAAGATTACTCATAAAGTGGCTGTCCTATATTCAAAATGGTAGAAGGGAAGGCCTTTCAGTGAGATAATTTAGAAGCAGTTGTGAGAGGTACAAAGACACAGGAAAAGCCACTCAAGCAAAAAGGCAAAGCAAATGCAGAAAGCCTAGGTGGGATTAAGCTTGGCACATGTGAGGAGTGGCAAGAAGCCCCTGTGTGCAACAGGCTGGCAGAAGATGAGATCAAAGATACCCACTGGAGCTAGATCTTATAGCTGGAAACTTGCAGACCAGAACTTTGTTTTGACTTCATATAGTGAGTCTTGAGAGAACCACCAGAAAGAGACCATAAGAAACTAGATGGGCAAAAGACTAGATAAAGAAAAAAGTCAAAGCAGAATAAGTGTGTAGGTTACTAAAGGAGTCTCAGTGAACAGCTGTGGAGATTTAGACTAGAGTGGGAGAAACAGAGGTTGGAGGAAATTCTCAGAGCTAGAGTCAGAAGACTTGCCATATGAAGAAATGCTCAACATCATTAGTCATCCGAAAGATGCAGATGAAAACAACACTGAGATTTTGTCTAATTCCACAAAGAATGGCTGTCATGTCAGAATTAGCCAGCAACAAATGTTGGCGAGGCTGTGGAGCAAAGGGAACCCTTCCCCACTGCTGGTGCGAATGTAGACTTGTACAACCTCTGTGGAAATTCCTCAAAAAGCTAGGATTGGAGGTCCCATTTAACCTGGCCATTGGTATGCTAGGTATATACACAAAGAAATTAAAAGAGTCATTTCACAGCGACATATGTGCACCCATGTTTATAGCAGCTCAGTTTGTGATTGCTAAGTCTTAGAAACAACCCAGTTGTCCATCAGCTGGAGACTGGATAAAGAAGATGTAGTTCTTTTATAGAATGGAGTATTATTTTACCATTAAAAATGATAAGATTGAGTCATTCATACTCAAATTGATGTACCATGAGGATGTCCTCATAAGCGAAATAAACAGGTCACAGATGTGTAAATATCATATCTTTTCTCTAATTGAGAAAATGAAGTTGTAAATGAGTTGTAGTATGTATAGTTGATATTGTGAAGTAGAAAATATTTAAAAGGAAAATAAGGGTAAATAACGAGGGGAAAACGAAAGTGGTAATAATAAAGAAAATAGAAAACAAAGATTGTGTATATAGGGGGTGAGGAGATGCAGGGTGGGGGGGAAAGGGAAAACATGAGAATCAAGTCATGTTATATTCTGGTATAAACTCTTAATGTTGAATGTGATTATCATGTGTATTCATAATGTACCAATAAAGATAATTTTTTTTAAAATAGGAGAAAATGTTGATATGAGCATCAGTTTAGGTGGTGGTGACATTTATTAGGATACAGAAAAGTGGAGGAAAAGCTTATCTCAGACAAAATGACATATCTTGGATTGGATGTGTTTTATGTCAGTGGTCTGTTAGACAGGTATTTTAGTGAAATGTGAAGGCAAGTGTAAAGAGAGATGAGAAAAGGGAACTAGCAAGAGTTGAGCCATCCATGACCTCACTGATTGTTGCAAAGAATTTCAGTATTGTTTTAATAGTTATGGAACTCAGTACATACCTATAATTATAGCACTCTGGAAGAATGAGTTAAGAAATCACAATTTTATGATAATTTAGTGACTTAGAAGACTCTCTTTTTAAACAAAAGAAGTAAAAGTAATGAGGATATAACTCAATCATGGATATTAAAAGTAAAAAGAATAAAAGACTTTAACAAGATCCCAACAATACCTGTACAGATGAACCACACTTAGAGTAGTAAGGAGTTAGGAGACAATTCAAATGATCAAGGTAAGAGATGATGAGGACATTCATCTTCCTAGAAGTAGAGAGGAGTAAGTAGACTCAAGACATAATTTGAAAATATGTGAAGGGAAAAGCTAAGAATAAGGATGACCCAAGTTTCTATCTCTAATACCAGATGAGTTTTAGTATCATTAACTGAGGAGTAAAAAACTGGGATTGGTACAGACTCACTGGTGGGATGGAGTGAAGGAGGAGTTGTTTTGAGCATGGCAGATAAGAGAAACCACAAGACAATCAAGTGGATATGTCTAGTACATAGCTATATATACAACTCTGTGTTATCCCAGTGACTGTGGTTTAGAGCACAGTTCTTGATAGGCTCAAGTATCAGCTTGTGAGTCAGAAATACAAAGATAGAACTGAAAGCCATGGGACTGAATATAGTTACCCATGAAGATAGTGTGGAAAGAGAAAAGAAAATGGCCTAGATTGAGCTCAATGCACTGCAGGCATGCATATTATACTCAGAAAAATTTCAGATAGACTACTCAGTTCAGGAGTCAAATTTTATAAGCCCTCCAATGCCGGGAAGGCTGGGTAAGTGACTAAGGTGACTTGGCTGTGAGATAACAGAGAATGGTATGGACTGTGGATCTCAGAGATATAGCTGACTCAATTAGGTAGCTGATAATCCATTTCTTTGACTAATTAGATCTCACAGTAGAATTTCAAGAGGAATTAGAAGTCGAGAATATTTATGGGAGTGTTTTCAAGGATTGGAAACCAAGCCAATGTTTTCAAATACCATTTTGACTAAATAAAATATATCAATGGGATAGATGGTCTGTAGTTTCTGGTAGAGACCTTTGAAAGTTGTCATACTTGTCATTAGTTGTTTGGATTATGGCGGGAGGGGAGGATGGATTGGAAATTGTATAATATGGATAGATTTATTATCATCCTGAGACACAGATTTGAATCATAGTCATGGCTTTGTCGGGTTAGTGATTAACTCATACAGCAATAAAACTTTGTCATTCTCTACTGATCACAAGGAAAAGCAAACTTGGTGTTTTGTGTTTTTTTTTTTTTTTTTTTTTTTTTTTTAGGTTTTTTGAGACAGGGTTTCGCTTTATAGTTCAGGCTGGCCCTGAGCTCAGCCTCAAACTCACATCACAGCAATCCTCCTGCCTCTGCCTCCCGAGTGCTGGGATTACAGGCGTGAGCCACCACGCCCGGCACTGTGGTATGTGGTACTGGTTGCTGCTGGGCGTGAGTCTCCATGCCCAGTATGGTATGTGGTTACCGGGGAATCAAACCCGGGCCCTTGCGCTTGCAAGACCGGCGCCGGAACCACTGAGCTAACTCCCCGGCCCCCGGTGTTTTGTGTTTTTAAAGAAGGAATGGCTGTATATATTTTGGTTTAAGTGGTGAACATTTGGTGGAGGTCATGAATAGGAAATATGTGGCTTAAGTTGGATGTGTGATTCAGGAAAAATCTAGTGGCTCAGATAAAATTTCCATAGTAAAAAATTTGGAGGATTGGGGAGATCGGTGGATGTTTCCTTGCCGAATCTTTGGGAAGACTTCTGACATAAATGGGAGAAAATATGTGGCTGAGTTGAACATCAGGACCTATTAGGACCAAATAGGAATGTGCTTACTTTCTGAACAGGCACAAATCTCTTCTAAACTGGGGGCCCCGGTCAAAAGAGCAGTAATAAAAAAGAGATTTTCTTTTGGTAGTGGAGTATGCTCACTTGTGCCTAGACTTTCAGTCCTCTCGACCACAGCAGGCTTGGGACATAGTCAGGGGTATGGGTAGCAATCATAATCATTCTGATTTAAAAGTGCCTTAGCCAGTATCTTTCCAGTAAAACCCTTCTTTATTTTCTCCCTCGAGATCCAAGTAACACGAATACACTGATGGCTCTTATGGCTAATGTTAATCTTTCTTTACTCCTCACTAAATGGTCTCTGTGGTTCAAAGGCTGGCACCTCTGGAAAAAGAAGAGCTTAATAATGAGCTTTCCACTAGTCAGAAGAGTTTGCAACCCTTCTTCACTAAGAAGTTATTCTCACAGTCCTGTTCTGTTCAACTGTGAACAGACATGATAATACCAGGTTCACAAGAACAGAAGTCTGTGCGACAGTACCTCATGTTAAATTGATGCTCACTGGTCATTTTCTCTCCTTCTATTGACCCTTTCCTTAACTTCAATTTTTTTTTAGACAAGGTCTTGCTTTTTGTAGTTTAGGATAGCCCTGAGCTCAGCCTGGAACTCACAGCAATCTTCCTGCCTCTGCCTCCCAAGTGCTGGGATTACAGTAGTGAGCCACCACAGCCAGCACTGTGGTATGTGGTCCTGACTGCTGGTGGGCGTGAGTCTCCATGCCCAGCATTGTTGTTTGTGGTTACCGGAGATCGAACCTGGGCCCTTGAACTTGCAAGGCAGGTGCCAGAACCACTGAGCTAACTTAACTTCAAATTTTGACCAAGTCTCAAAGTGTCAGAATCCTAATTGTTCATCTCTAACTCCTCCATCACTCTTCCATGAAGCTAAGAAATAACTAAACCTGGGTATTTCCCACAATTCCTAGAATTTTTTAGACAGAAATGCGTATCAATTGCCCTTCACCTTGAAACCTAAACTTTGCTATGTGTGATAAATCAATTTAGTAAGAAAGGCCCATTTATTATACAAACTTTGAGCTGTTTACTACATGCTCAGTGTAAGGGGCTTGGCCCATGAGAAGAACCAAGCTTGCAAGCAGAAAGTGCCATAAAACATGACATGTATTGGGTAGTAGAAGTCACAGCCAGCTGACCATCAAGTCTGGAAAAAAAAATACGGATTGCAACACTTTCTGAGAAAAGTTTCCTCCAAAAAAATCTGTAGAAGTACTCAACATGCTATGTACGCTGTGCATGAAGGTACCCTTCATTGTCCATGGTCCAGTTGAGTTCTATGACTTTCTTTTCAGCATTGCTAAGCGTTGTCCTACTGTAAAAACAAGACAGGATTTTGCAGAAAAGAGGCCCAGGATCTCTGTGTGTACACAAGTCTCAGGCTGTCTGCATTTGGCTATATTCAGGGACAGAAGAGAGTAATACCAGCCACTCCTGAGCACAGAACAAGCCAACCCCTGTCAGGAAGGGTCAAGTCTGGGGAACTGGTATTATTTGGTGAACTGAACATATGACTTCCTCCTGGATGATTCTGGAGAGAGTGGCTGTTCTGCCTGACAAAGCTCTGAATGAATGGCCTGCAGGCTCCTGTTTTCACACAGTACATCAGGTCTAAGTGAAAGGTTTGTGCTGCTGCCAAGAGCAGAAAATGATGGCTTTGCATCACTTTCAGAGGAGGGGATGCTTTACAGCAGAGTCAGGCTCCAAGAGTGATTTGGATGAGATGCGTACTATGGGCCTTCCAGGACATCTGGTCTGCAAGGACTACCCAGGGCTCCCCTCAAAGGCAACTCTCAAAGCTGAAGATATTTTGTGTGCTTCAGACTTCTTGGATGATATTCAGATTCTTCCTTTCATCTCTAATTGAGGAGAAATGTGGTTTATAGATGAAGATCAAATAAAAACACAAGATAGTTATTTATTGGAGTAAGCATGGCATATACTACTTTCCCATAGAATGTTCTGTCTTGGTAGAGTTGATTATTATCTAGAGTGGCTGTCAGGCAGGTTACTCTCACTTGGAGCACAGGGCAGCAGTCAGCAAGGGCCAGTGCTCAGCACTTCATTCTGCATCACAGCCTGTCTCCTTGGCTTGACCTAAGGGCTTGACCCTTGTTGCAGACCTAAGGGTAGTTGACTAGTTGTCCTATACCCAACCCTGTTACCTTTTGCTTGCCCTCCCTTCCTCTTTCCCTCCTTCTCTGCCTCCCTCTTTGCCTCCTTATCTCCCTCCTTCCTTCCTTTCTTTCTCCTTTCCTTCCTCCTTTTCATTCTCCTCCTCCTCTCCTTTTACTCCACTTTCTCTTCATTCCTGTTTCAGGAAACCTATATGTTTTTCTGGAGTTTATACTCCAGTAGCTTTCCCAGAAATTGTGTAGAAAGTAATTCTTTTGGTCTAGAAAATGTCTTTGTTATGACTGTACACTTGACTACTTTGGCTGAGTATAGAATTGTAGGTTGGGAATTCAAAATAATTTTTCTATGAGCACTGGAGGCATTGTTCAGTTGTCTTTGAATGAATTTCCAATGTTGTCATTTAAAATTCTCTGTCTTTATTATGTGGCCTGATATTTTGTCTTCCTACAGACTTGGGTCTTAGCTTTGCCACTATTTCAGTTATGAGCTTTGGCTCTCCCGCATTCATGACACGTCTTAGGCAGTGAAAATTTTCCTAAAACTCTCTTTCTCTATTTTCTGAAACATTTTTCTAATTGCTTTGATAACTTCTTTCTAGTGTAGTTGTTATCCATTTAAAGTGTTTCTGTTATTTGAGTATTGAACCTCTTGAACTAGGTTCAAACTTCAGCTTTTCTCTTCTCCTTTATTCTTTTGCATTGTGGGATACACAGTCCTCTCTTCTCTCTGGTGATTGTGTACCAAAGGAACCTGGTTAATGTGAAACTTTTCTCCTAAAATTATGTCATGTGTGTTTCCACAGTGTTGTTTTTCTATTGTGTTGTGTAGGTTACTCTTGAATAGCACTTTTCCAAATTGACTTCTTCGCATGATCAAAGCTGTTCCAAAAAGAAATTAGTGAAAGATCTAGAAGTGAGCATGAAGGCACAGCCCGGATGACGTCGTGATTAGAAGTGGTGAGTGACAGGAGCGGCTCCGAGTCACTGGCTGGTTCCATGTGACCTTCTCCTCCCTAGCCATATGTTCTCTGGCTGCATCCAGTTCTTTTCTGATATTAGCCCTGCTCCTCTTCACTGACCCTGAGATTCTTAGATGCCTACATGCAGTAGCACGGGCTGTGGAAGGGGAGCAGCCTTCCAGCCCCTCTGCAGCCCTGTGCAGCTGCTGATGAACCTGAAACGCACATGTTCCTGAAATCTCCAGTGTGTTCATCTGTTGTCATGCTTCATGAAGGCTAATGAGGAGTGTTTCCTGGGTCCTCTAACTGGAGACAGTGCTTCCCCATAGTTCCTCTTGCAGGTGTGCAAGATCTAAATTCCTACTGTGAAACATTTCTCATTCTATAATACTCATAATAGTTTCATTTCCCTGATTAAGAGAATAGTATATTCTTTTTTATTTTGGCTGTTCTAAGATTTTTTTCCATATATGCTTTCTTATAGCAAATAGTTCTTTTGCAGTTGTTGCTGCTTTTGTCAGCAGCAGCTGAACTGGCTTGACTAGTGTCTTCCTCTCCCCTGTAGTCTGGAGCCTCAGAATCTGAGCTTATTTGGAAAGAGGGTCTCGGCAGATTTTGATAATCAATCAGTTTGTGGTTATACTGGAGTAGGGTTATCCCTAAAAACAGTGACTGAGGTCCTTATGAGAAGGCCATGGGAAGACAGAGACACAGGCGGGAAAGAAGACTGGGTGACAATGATGAACTCAGAGATTGGAGAGATGTGGCCACAAAGCCAGAGATGCTGAGAAGCACCAGAATGTGGAATATGTTGGAATACAGGACTGGAGCAGCGTTTTTCCTTTTAACTCTCCTAGGAATCAACCATAGTGACACCGAATTTAAGACTTCCGTGATTTAAGCTATTCAATTAGTGGTAATAGGGCCAGGGAGTTAGCTCAGTGGTTCTGGCACCTGTCTTGCAAGCACAAGGACCTGGGTTCAATTCCCTGGTAACCACATAACAATACTGGGTGTGGAGACCACACCCAGCAGCAATCAGCACCACATACCACAGTGCCGGGAGTGGTGGCTCACTCCTGTTATCCCAGCACTTGGGAGGCAGAGGCAAGAGGATTGCTGTGATGTGAGTTTGAGGCTGAGCTCAGGGCCAGCTTGAACTAGGAATTTAATACAGTATCTTTTCTTGTTTCTTATCTTTTCATATCCCACTAAGTTATTGACAATACCAGTTACTTTTCTTTGAATTAATTATTCTATTTCCTTCAGGTTCTTTTCTCTCTCTTCCTTGTTTTCCTCCCCCTCTGTTTTTTTTCCTCTTCCCCCTTCTTCTTCTTCCTCTTCTTTATCTCTGTATTTGTTGAAGAATTTCATCACACTGTTTGTGACCATTGACTGGCTGTGAATGTCTGGGAGTGTAGCTCTAAAAGGTGGCAACTCTGAGCTAAACAGTGTGCTCCTCTGAAGAGCAATTCATTGATAAAATGAATCCCAGCCATTTTCACTGGCTGGGAAAAGTGTCTAATGCTAGCCTTTTGGGATGACTTTCCATGAGACCATTGAGTCTATTTCTGGAATTCATCTCCCATCTCCTGCCTTGCAATCATAAACCACACTATTAAACTTTTTAAACAGGTTAAAGAAAAGTGTTGAGAGCACATTCATCAGTAAACAGCTTCTTGTTCAATTTCTTATGTTCCCTTGTCTCCACATCAGAGTGTGATTATGTCCCCATATCTGGAGGTTCTCAGATTCAGATTCCCCAGAGAGAAGCCTTATTTCCTTTTAAGAACCTGGCACGAAGGTGAGGCTAAGTCCCTGACTTCTCAGGGTATTTGGAGAACAGAGACTCCAGCTATTCCATATACCACTACCTAACAAGTACCTTGCTTTCAGCCTTATATTGGAAATGGTTAATTTTATGTCAATTTGATGTAGCTAAAACATGTGCAGATAGCTTGTAAAGAGCTTGTAAACATCATTTCTGGGTATGTGTATAAGAATGTCTCCAAAAGCCATGAGCATTTAGATTAGTAAACTGAGTTAAGATTGCTTCTTCACCTGTGCTGGTCATCCTCATGTAATTGTTTCTCTGTTGAGAAATCCATAAAACTAAGAGGCAGAGGAAGAGTATATTTTCACTCAGTGCTTGTGCTGTGACATCAGTTTTCTCCTTTCCTTAGACACCAGGGCTCCTGGCTCTCCATCTTGCAGACAGTGTATCATAAGACTTCCCAGAGTTCACATGGGTGAACCAGCAAATTCCTCTCTCTCTTCCTGTCTTCATCCTTGCACACAAACCTCCATCCATCCATCCATCCTATCGGTTCTCTCTCTCTAATACATAACTCATGTCTTCCTTATGAAGACTTACATCTCGAGATTTTCGAGGGGTGTTCAGAGAAAATTGAGTCTACTTTTATCATAACTTTCTCTATATCGCTTCTGTGGAACCAAAGTTGAGGTTCTCTTACTTTGTTATTTATCATTCCTCTATCTGTCTCTCAAAGTCTGTTAAAATCTTTTATCACTTTTTATCTCCTCTGCAGTTATTTTGGTCTTGAGATCCCATATTAAAAAAAAAAAAACGAGTTTATCTTTATCTTTCTGTTTTTTTAATGGGAGGGAGAGAGGCTAAATATATTATCAGTCAGTTTCATTAAATTAGATGTACACGTCCATGTGGGAGGAAGCGTTTGGATGTGATGAATGTTCGTATCATTGATAATGATGACAACGTGATTTCATGGGTATGTGCTTATTTCTAAACACATGAAATTATATATGGGAAACATTTAGATTCTTGTATGTCTATTATACCTCAATAAAGCAGTTTTAAAAATGCTATAACCCCATAAGAAGTAAATAAAAATGAAAGTAAGGTGCAAAACATGAAGGTAAAGAAATCAGTGTACAACAATAAAACTATCCTTCCAGTTTTCAAATCGTGGCTCATATCTTTAAAAAAAAATGCAAGTGAAACAAAGAACAAGTAGGCTCTTCTTTGGCCTATGGGCATTTTTATCTGTGCTAAGAGATTAACATGAAGACAAAAACAGACACAACAGAGAATACCAGTCCAGCAGTGGAAACTGGAGTTTCTAATAAAATCAGGAGAAAACTGGAAAGAAGTCATCCCTCTGCTGGGAGAAGGGTGGTAGATGTCTTGCTGTCCAGAGCCTGACATTGGCAGACCAGAGTGGAATCTGCCAGAGGAAGCAAATGAGCTTAGGTATGCTGGATGGGCCTCTGAGCAAGAGATATCAGTTATACTCAATATTTATTTTAAGGTTACAAATTATTCCAACATTTTGTGGCTTAAAACAACAAATAGTGATGACCTCACAGAGTCTGTGGGTCAGGAAGCTGAAGGCAGTGTAGCTGAATGGCACTGACTCAAGGTGCCTTACTTTCAAGCCAGGTGTAGCCAAGCATGTGGTCACTGAAGACTGTCCAGGGCTGGAGGCTCCATGTGCACATTTCCTCATGTGGCTGCCATCATGAGGAAGCTCTTCCTCTCTAGTGCTAGCTGAGGTCATGCATGCAAGGTGCATTGCACCTTCCCCAGGAGAGGGACACAAGAAGATGAGCAGGACGCCTGTCTTTTTGGTCCTGGTCTCTGCAATTAGGTGGCACCACTTCTGCTTCTGTGTTAGAAATGAGTTGTATGGCTGGGAATGCTCAAGGGAAATGGCACTGGGCTCCACCTTTGAAGGAAAGAGTCTGAAGACATTGTGCAGACATTTAAAACAATCACATGGACACCGCTGGTTTCTCAGCACTGGAACAATATTTGCTATGTTTTCGTTTCTTCTCTTTCACCGCTCTATGTTGTTGTTCAAATGTATCTCCCAACCCTCACTTTCTGGGAACTTGGCTACAGTACAGTATTGTTGAGGGCGGGAAATGCCGACAGCGCTCTGTTATAAAGGCAACTGCCATTAATCTGTTCACAGATTCGTGGGTTACAGAGGGGAGGGCTTTGCTACAAAAATAAGCTCCCCAGCACACTTGCTTTGTCTCACCCTGTGGTGTCTTCTGCCAAGAAGGGTGCAGCAAGAAGCCCTCCCCAGGTGCCAACCCATGCTCTTGGGCTTCCCAGCCTCCACACCTGTTCATTATAAACTACCCACCTATGGCATTCAAACATATCAACAGAAAGTGGAGTAAAATACTCACTATCGGTATTTTCTTAAAAGACACTCTTAATTTTGGGGAGTGGTGATATGTTTATGTTAAACATATTGTTTTATTTAACTCTTGCAACTCTGCCTTCAAAACTCCCTCAGATAACTATTGTCTGGAGTTGCATTTATTCATTTCATTGAATAAATATTAATTCAGTATATGGTATTTCAGGATGAGCCATAAAAAAGACTAACTCAGTCTGTTTATATGCATTCAGCAAACGATTATCGAAGGGTTATGATTTTTCAAGGTTCATGTTGAAGGCTGAGTACAAGAGCTGCACATGGTATAGCATCAAACCAAACTGCTGTTCACACTGTGCTTTCACTCTTATGGAAACACTCGAAGGGAAGTCAATACTGTACGCCCAAGGTCACACGATCACCTTCTACTGCCCTCTGCAAAGGAAGAGTCACAGGGTCAGGGATCAATCAACAAAGCAAAAGGCTTCATCTTGGCTATGCCTTATTGCTCCCCATCAAAGGGCAGAGGTAAATTTGGAAGGACATTTAACCAGGAGAGATTTTGTGCACCCCCGCTTTAAGGCTCTGAGAAGCACAGGGCCAAGAGCTCCAACCCCACCACCTGAAACCCACGGAACCAGTGACATGGGTTTTCTGTGCAGGAGAAACAGGCCAGGTACCAGAGGACAAGGTCATTTCTTTCCCTTTCTGGTCATTTGGGTAGAGAATTGCTGCCTCTGCCTCCCTTCAGGGTCACTGTGGCCTTTTCCAGGCCAGTGCATCTAAAGACTATCTGGTTACCCAAGGCTTCAGGCACAGCCACAGTTGGTCTGGAGACTAAGATGCACGAAAATTCAGGAAGAGACTAACGACAAAACTTGGGCTGTTTGAGGAGTTATGGAGCAGGAGATTCAAGCAGAAGAGGACAGTTTGAAAGTAAGAGGTGGAAGGAACCTTTGAGCTTCCTGATGGGGTGGGCTGATCCTGCAGTTGTAGGAGCCTGGGTGGCTGTTGGGAGCTTTTCTGCTCTGTTGCGGTTGTAATTACAGCGTCTGAAAGCTTGCGTGACATTGCTAATTTTAGAGAAAATGGGACACTGATATCTGTAAGAACACTCAGGCTTAGGATACTGATTAAAGCTTGCATGTATCACAGAATCAAACCCAGCAATAGTGTAGGCATTAGGAATATTATTATTAGGAGAATGTTCGTAACGATGGAAATGGAAAATGTAAATGCCAGCTCTTTAGAGAGGTTTAAAGAGATTAATTGGAATAATAAAACAAGCAGAAGTCAAATTGATTATGGAACTGTGCTTTGAAATGATGGATTCTGTTTGAGCTTTTTTTTCCTTTGGTATGTTCTTTTTTGGCTAAAATGTAAACCTGAATAAGTAAAGTAAGTTTCTCTAGTTCATGAAGGACTATGCAATGTGGAATATGCTGGTAAGGTGTGTCTCATTTAATGCAGGAAAATAAGTTTAAAAAACAGTAAGAAATGCATAGGAGTGTGTGTGTGTGTGTGTGTGTGTGTGTGTGTGTGTGTGTGTGTGTGTGTGTATAAAACATGTGGGCAGAAAGTGAGACATAACAATTGACAACCAAAGATGATTTAGGAGAAAACTTCTCCAGAGGAATTAGAGATATTTGGCTGGAAAATAGGAGCAGGATGCTGTAAACATCCTATGTACAAACTGTAGAAGCTGTACAGAGTGAAAAGACAAAAACATGAAACGATCAAGATGGAGCTGAGCAGTGTAGAGCCCTCGAGAGACTTATTTGTTTGTTTTAATTAAGACAGAAGAATTCACATAGGATGAGCTAAAATTAATCATCTTCTTGGCGACGATAACCTGGAAGCATTTGGATCAGAAATGTCTAATATTTTACAGAGGTTCAAGTTCTGTGATACTGTTAGTGTAGTTTTGTGGCTGGTAAACATCGCATTCAAAAAGACCGCAAGGAGCAGCAATTTTGAAGTCAAACAGCTGGGTTTAGCTGGTGTCACTTCGTGTACACTTAGTTTTCTGGGTTCTGCTTCTTCTGTGGAGATTGACAGTGTTGCTTTTGGTATTGCTATGTAAAAGAGGCATGTATAGCATCTTGATATATGCTACATACTTAGCATATATCTCTTCTTTCCCTTGATTTTAAGTGAAAAATACTTACAGAGAGGCCTTTATAGCTCCATTAGCACCACGCACCAAATCTATCTGACCATGGCCTTACCTGAATTGTAAGGTTTGTGCCCTTAGCATGGTTCCAAGTGATCCAAAGTTGTCATACTGCATGACCCATAGACTGTGGAAACTGTCAGCAAACCTGACAAATGCTTTGGGTTCAGTAGTGAAACTATTAAAGGAATTTTATTAGGATAACTACAGTAAATCAGATGTATTTATTTAACATGGATGACAGACAACACATCAGTTACAGAAAGATAACTAGTCCTGTTTTTTTAGACACTTGCTGGCTATTACTATTTTCCTTCACTGAGGAGAGTCATATAACTTCTCTGGCCATCTGTTTTCTCAGCTCTGAAATGGGGATAACGTAGGATTTCTGTAAGGATCGAACATGTTTGTGTATTTGCAGGTACTAGTAGAGTAGTTAGCCCAGAATAAATGTTCAGTCAAGACCAGACCAAAGTTAAACAGTTGAACAAGCAAATGAACACAATCCCATCCCTCGTAGAGTGTCTGAAACTCCCAGTGCTGAGTGACTGTTGGCTCTCGGCCCTGACCGTATAATTAATCACACTACAGTGAACTCTCGATTATCTGCACTAGTGAAGGGCAGAGGCATGGATAATACAAAACAAGGGACAATCTAAAAGTCATTTATATCCTTGGCTTTGGAATGAAGTCAGAGAAGCTCACACACACATGCACACACAACCACATGTGCGCACACACTAGCACATACTTCCATTTTTTTATACTGGCAAAAATCTTCCCAACTGAGATTCCCATAAGCAAACTTCTGCCAGAGTTGGGGAAGGGAGAACTGAGTGTTAATAAGGAGATAAAGGATATATAAAAACATTAGTATTTTAATAGATCATATTAAACATTGAAATTGTTGTTATTACTATTAATAATAGTTTAGTTATAGATTTTTGACAGGTGACTAAAGAAATACATCAAAATATGGGTTGTTTTCATCTATGACCATGCACTCAACTGCTGCTTCATAGCTCCTTGTTCCCAGAGAACTCTGAGCAGCTGAATATAGAATATAATTCATGTTTTTATTCCTTTACAGCATGTAACTAATACAGTGCTTGGCACATACTGATGGACACAAAGCACTGACAATGTCTTCCTGGGAAATTCACTTGGGGTGAGCACTGCATTCGGATCTGGAAGAGAAGGTCCCCTACGTGGGAGATAAGGTCCTCTACCAGTCCAAGGTACCCTTAGTAAATCCCTGTTTCCTGTGAGATGGCTTTAATCTCTGACCTTCCTGAGAAACTCCTGCCTTTTGGAGAGATCGCTATTCTTCTTTCATTGCAGTCTTTGACAGTGAAGGTGAAGGCTGGGGAGGTGCTAGGACTTACATCTGTATATCCTCCAGAGCCTCTTGCATGCAAAGGAGGGGTGATTAGACTGTGCAGAAGCTGGCTTGGTGTTAGGAGGTGAGTCTGGTCACCATGTTGGGTCTGCTGGGGGCGTAGGGCATGACCTGGAGTGGTTTGTTTACCTCCCTGGCTCCATCCTTCCTCTCTGCTTCCTGGGCCATATCAGAAGCAGCTTCCTCTTTCTTATGCCTCTCTGCTATGCCTTGTCTACTTTGAAGCCAACCTACCACGGAATGAAACCTGTACAAACTGTAAGCCCAAATCAAGCATTCCTTCTTTAAAATGTGGGTGTTGGGTATTTTTTTTTTTCAGAAAAGAGAAAAATGATTAAGACAGGAGGGCTGGAAACCAAGAAGGTTCAGGAGAAGTGACAGCAGTCTTGCCACTGTTAATGTCAAGAGTTTTCGGAATCTCCTGGACTACATCCCTATGTCTTACTGACATTTTGTTCATTTAACCAACATTTGCTCAGCACATTTTAGAGATCAAGAGTTGTGCCTAATAAGAGGAACACAGATATTCATGCATTGTATTAAAATTGTTGGTAGGCTTGTTTTGTCTGCTAGACTCAGGTCCTTGAGGGTGAGAACTATGTCTTGTTCACTTTTGTGTCCCCAGCACTCATTACCATCCTGAGAAGCATGCTCAGTACTTGACAGAGGAAAGAACAAAGTGATGAGTGGATAAATAAGACACTTTCACATGTTCAAGAAGCTCCCAGGGGAGCTCATAAGGAGGGCAGTGCACCAAGGAACATTTGGGGGAGAAAAGTGCAGACTGTTACATTGTGTGTGCTGGGCAAGGGTATGCAGGAAAGACAAGGGTAAAGCTGCGGATGGAGCTCTGAGGTGAAAGGCTTCTTCAACATGCAGAAGGCCCTGGGCTCCATTTCCAGTGTGAGGAAAACAGGAGAAGATGGTAGGGGCCATGAGAAAGCTAGGATTGAATCAGGTGAAGAGAAAAGGAAAGAATTCCACAAAGAAACGATAGCCTGTGTAAGTACTTAGCATGCTGAGGTACAATCTCAAAAAGGGTATTTACATGGAAAAGGAGTAGGGTAGGATGGGAGGATGGCAGGAACTCTACAGTCCTCTATGTCCTTGTTCTTTTTTTCATCATCACATAATAATTCTTTATATTTGTTGGATACAATGTGACATTCCAATACATGTATACAATATATAATGAATAGATTAAGGTACCTGGCTGTTCTTTACTACAAAGACACACGCATGGTGTCTTTGTGTTGAGAACACTGAAAATCCTGTCTATCATCTATTTTAAAATTTATTAGTTGTGGTCAACTCTAGAAGTTCTACTGTCATGGCACACTGTGGTGCCTTCTTTTTCTTTTTCTTTCTTTCTTTTTTTTTTTTTGAGATAGGGTCTCATTTTGTAGTTCAGGCTGGCCCTGAGCTCAGCCTCAAACTCACATCACAGCAGTCCTTCTGCCTCTGCCTCCCAAGTCCTGGGATTACAGGCGTGAGCCACCACGCCCGGCACTGTATTATGTGGTACTGATTGCTGCTGGGGTGAGTCTCCATGCCCAGTATTGTTATGCGGTTATGAGGATCGAACCTGGGTCCTTGTGCTTGCAAAACAGGCACTGGAACCACTGAGCGATATCCCGGGCCCTGCGGTGCCTTCTTTAATCTCTTGCTTGTGCACACTTCACTATGGATTCACCTGTTAGAAACTGATTGAGAAGCACTTTTCCCAGCTCGCTCCAAAGTACACTGAGCTCACAGTCTCAGGCCAGCCCTCTGAGCTCTTCCCTTGTTCTAGAAAACCCACAGAAGGCCAGGCTGGCAATGGGCATGGGTCAAGGCTCTGTGACTCCACTCCTGGTGCTTCCAAGTTGTGCTGACATTTTTTAGCACAGGTGTGTGGGGCTTTGACAGACTATGTCTTTTGCTTTTTCTCACTCGCCTATCTATCTATTCATTCATGATTAAGGAAGACAGTCGTTGCAAATTACCTGCTTTTTAAGTGTGCCTGCTTGTCCATCTGTGCAGGGGACGGCAGACTTGCTTTCTCCTTAAGCAGACTTGCACTGGGTTGTACTACTTAGGAGGATTTACTGCCTGATTTTCCTTCTTTCTCTCTCTCTCTTTTTTTCTTCCCCTGTGAATAAATAAAGATATTGGAGCTCTTCTATCAAGATTTCCCGGGCTGATGTGAGATAGCTGAACTTCTCATCCAGAGAAGCCATCTTCTGTGGCAACAGCTCAGGGCTGGGGAAAGGGAGAGGGCAGGAAAGAAGTTGCCCCTTTTGTTTATCTGAGACCTGCTAGCAATACTCAGAGCCTCTGGGTCGAGCTTCCTTCCTGCCCGCCCCTAACACTAAATATTTAGTGCTGGGCAGGGCTGGAAGAGGCAGGGGTGGGAGGGAGCCGGGAGCAAGGCTGTGTATTGGCCTGTTTGCCTTCCACAATGGGAGGGAGAGGGATAGAAAAGACCCAGGCGAGACATAAATATTTCCTATTATGGAGAAACTAAAGTCACAATGGAATCTGTCATGCCTGTGATATGAGAGATGGACAATATTTCGGGGCCGCTGCCATGCTGGCACCTGAATGGAGTTTATATTTTGTTTATGGAGCCGAGTCCGAAGCCTTTTATTTTTTTGGCCCAGCCTGTGTAATTCTTCTTCATGGGAGCTCGAAATGGCTGCGGAGCAGCTCAATATTCCATTTATTTTATTTATAAAAGAAATTCAAAGGCTGAAAAGATGAAGTAATTGACTTACCGGGATGACAGTTAAACCCACTAAATTTAATCTTATCCTCTCAAGTACAACATATCGCGCTTACAAATTATCGCCAGGCACCAGGCAGCCCCGCGCTGCTCACCTAATGCAAATGGAATGGAGGCCTCTGTTATTGTATTATCTGACTTTACTATCAGCATTAATCCGGCTTAGCTCACTTAATGATGCCACTTGTGGCACTCTGAAGGCAGCGGAGAAGTCTATAAACTACTTCCATTAAAATGCAAATCGGACCCGCCGAGAAAATAAGTGACACAAAAAGTGGGCGAAGCGGCCCTGCGCGCCGCGCCGCCGCGTGACCGCTGATGACTGATGCTGCGATTATCCGCCGCGCCCGCCGAGAGGGAGCCGGCCGCGCGCCACAAAAGTGCTCCAACACGCCGGGCATTTAATTTCTGAAGAGATTTATATTTTTTTGTTGTCAGGAAATGAACAAATACTTATCAATGTAAAAACTGCTATCTCCCATCTCCCCGCCAGGTTTTTCATACTGATATTATTTGCACCCCGTCACACAGGAAATGAAAATCTCCTCCGCCTTTCGCGTCGCCACTGTATCTTCAAATCCTCCTGCGAGACAGACTTGCCTCCGCCTCCCCTCACCCCGCTCCGGGTAAACAGAGGAGAAAACTTTTGTGGGCGAAGGATGGAGAAATTCCGAGGCTTAGGATTTTCCACCCCGACTTGGGTTTCCGGGCCACATGTCAGCTCCCGGCTCTTCTTTCCAGGGAGGACGGGCTGGGGGCCGATGGGGAAGGGGAGGGAGCGGGAAGCAGGCGCTGCAGGGTGACATCTGTTTTACTGAAGGGGCCCATCGTCTGTTTGGGGTGGAGAGTGTCCCCTTTCAGTTCCGTTCCCTTTCAGTGAGAAGCCGAGGCCCCGGCCTTGTATTGATCCAGGACCAGGCCTAATAAAACACAAGCAGGTGATTTAGTTTCATATCTTGATTCCTTTGTTTAAACAGTTTCTCTCAAGTTCTCCCGTGTCCGCCAGGGAACGGACATCTCCCTTTCTCCCTCTGATGCAGGGGCACGGGCGCTCCTGGGGTGACACTCCTGGGGTGACCGGTGTGCAGGCCCAGGCCTGCCTGGCCCTGTTGCTCCGAGGTCTGCTTTCCACTCCTGCCAGGATTTATGGAGCTCACAGAGCAATCAATACTACTTTTTAAATATTACAATACCTTTTATCGAGACAATATTACAACAAAAGCATTTTATCCTGTCAGAAGACCCAGCTAAAATCGATTCTGTGGACTTCCCAGGTCCTATGTATCCAAGGCTTGGATACTGGTGGAGCTCCTGGCATGGCAGGGCCTACCAAGGCGGCCTGGGCGCAGGGGTGCTTCCAGGCCTTCCAGGCCGCACCCAGGGAACTTCTCTGGGGACTTTCCCAGAAGTCTTGTGGGTGGGGAGAGGCCAGAGCCTGTATGAAAGCTGCTAGAATTTAGGATGGAACTCACATTAGAGCCCTCCCAAGGGGCCACAGGCTTCCCTTGGGGACCCCCTAGCCCTCTGCATGTCTGGTGTGCACTGACTGCCCTGCTTGTGAGTTTCCTTACTGGTATCCTCACTGAACTAGAGGGATCAGATGCTTGTTTATTTTCTTTAAAGTAGTCTAGCATAGTCTCTGGCTTTATAGGAGCACAGTGTATGCTCAATAAGAGTTTGTTGAATGACTAAGAGTGAAGGCTAGGCTGTGGCCTTCATGTGTCTATTTCCCATGTTGAAATCTAATCTCCCAGAGGATGGTGTATCAGGGTGGAGATTTTGGGAGGTGACTAAGTCATGTGGGTGCCTCACAAATGAGGTTAGTGTACTATAAAAAAGGCCCAGAGACCTCCCTGGCTCCTCTGGCATGTGAAGACACAGAAAGAACTACAAAGCCAACACTCTATGGATATTGAATCTATCAGCATCTTGATCTGGAATTTCTTAGCCTACAGAATGGTGAGAAATAAAATTCAGTTCTTTTTCCCCCTTTATTGAGTTTGCTGGCGCATTGTAGGTATACATGAGGATCACATTCAGCACTGAGCGTTTGTACGTGTCCCTGATATATCTTGATTCTTATTTTTTTCACTCACTGGATACCCAGTCCGTGGTGTTATTATAGCAGCTTGAATGGATTAACTTCAAAGCTGTGTCCCTGACAGGTACTGCACTGAGCTGGGAGCAACACTGCCTGCAGTGTGTACCCTTTGAGGATTTGATGAGGTGAAATGGGTGTTCATAGTTCTCCGAGGAGGCATCTGAAGATGACTTTTTTTGTCAGCCCAGCCAATATGGGCATATTAACAATGGGTCGCTGCTTATACCAGTCAGTAAGAGAGAAAAAATATGCAAATCATATCCTCCATTTAAAATCCTTAATTGCATACATGGTTTTGCCCTTTCTTAAAACGTTAGCACGTTTTCTGAAAGTGGTTCCTATGTGCTGGAATTGAACATACCCAGGTTTCCTGGTGTTTATCTACTTGTTCATTATCCCATGAGAATTTACAGTGTGTTCACTACATGCCAAGCCCTGGGATAGGTAATGGGATATAGCACTGAGTGAACTAAACAAAAACAGGGAACCTAGGAAGCTTCATCACTCATGGGAGGGGGAAAAAAAGAAAAGAGCAAAGAAGAAAATGAAGACTGTATTTGCAAATTGTAAGTAATATTGTGAAGGAGATGGAGAGGATGATGTGACAGAAAATGTTTCATCAAAAACATTTAGATTTCTGGATACTTGACCTTCTTCACAAGTGCGAGTACAATCGGTGTGTATGTGTGTGACACCCAGCCCACATTCAGAACAGCTGCTTCCAGTTACCATTGCTGTGTAACAAAACACCCCAAGACTCAGTGACTTAAAATATCAACAGCGTTTATGCTGCTCACAAATCAGCGATTTGGGTAAAGTGTAGTAAGGACAGGTTGTATCTGCCCTACTCAGCATTGGCTGAGGGCTCAAAGGCTGGGACTAGTGTCACCTAGAGGCTTTCCCACTTGCAGCTCTGAAGGTCCATGCTGGCTGTCAGCTGACACCATCCATGGGACTGGGCTGGAACATATGGCCTTCCCATGGGGCCACTTGGCTTCCTTATGGCCCAGAGGCTAGATTCTAGGCAAGCGGTCTCCAAGAAAGAGGACCGAATGGAAACTGAGTAATTAGTAGGACCCAGCCTGGCTGTCCTGCAGTATCATTTCTGCCCTATTGTGTTTAATACAGATTAGTCACTGAGGTGGATCCATTTTCAAGGGAATAGGAAATAGACATTATCTTTCTATAAGAGGAATGTCAAAGAATTTGTGGATGTAATTACAAATTACTCCAATCTGCACTTAGAGAAGAAAGCATTCCTTTGGGAGACATAATCATGTACAGTTTGTATCTGTATTCCATTTCATTTTCCAGTTGGACTTCACTTCTGCTGGTCTTATTCACTATGCCATGGTTGCATAACTAATCCTGCCCTGAGTTTTTGGTGTTTCATTTTGTTACTCTGTCCTATTTCTGTTAGGAAAAACAAAACAAAACAAAACAAGTTTTTATGTGAACATTCAGAAAACTTACCTTACCTGACCTAAGTATTCTTCTTGGATTTATTTCTTAAACTGATGGAGAAAGGCTGACTTTAAAGTCAAATCCACTCTCCAAGGTGGTTTGTTTTCAACTAAATGACACAGGGTGTATGTTTGTATGCTGCTTTCTCTATTAAATCTCCCCCTTCCCCCTGCACTCAAATTCTACTCATCCTTCAAGTCATCACTTAAGGCTGGTCCTTATATGAAGCCTTCTCTAGCTAAACACCCCTGATAGAACAGTAGTAGTCATCAGTTATTGAGCCCTCAATGTATGCCAGTAAATTCTCAAGAGTCTTTGCATGTATTTCCATTATTTCTTATAACTATCTTACTATTTGCCCATGGAAATGATAGAGGAGCTAAGGAAAGAGGTTTTTTCTGAGTTGCCTATTAGCATGCTGTACATTTGGTATTCAAATATGTCTGTTTACTCTGTGCTCAAGATTTTTCTACTATGATTTCTACCACGCAATGTCTGTAGGGTAGAAAGAGATATTCAGTGAAGTCATAAATGAAAATTACTAGTTGATACCTGGATCTTATTCTTTAGTGGTTCAACTAATCAAGACAGCTGACATCAGTAATTTGATATCATTGGAGTAATAAATAGGTTAGTACCAAACTGAAAGATTTTGTTTGTCTGGTTACTGCTTCAAGCTAAAGACCAATCATTTTCTGAGAAATTTATTGGTTTCGTTCGGCCTCCCGATTGCCAAATGACAGCTCATGAATAAAGGCCTAAATGGTAGAGAGAAAAATGAGGTAAGAATGGGGCAGTCTGTTTGCTCTACCTAGCAAGTGCGAAATAAATATATGTTAAGCTAGCTAAAAAAAAAAATACAGTCACAAAGTCTCCCTTTCCTGTGTCTGGATCCCTTAAAATGTGTCTTTGCTATAATTTGCTGCTGGTGTAGTTGGAGCTACAATTTTTCTCAAAGCTTATATACGAAAGGCTTGGTCCTCATCTTGGCTTCAGTGGGAAGTTGTAGAACCTTTAAAACAGGTCTGGTGGGACGTCTTCAGGCAATTAGGTTCATGGACAGGAACTTTTCTTGCAAGAATGAAATGGAATGGGTTGAGAAAGAAGTCTTACTCTCTTCAGGAGTCAGTAAAACTGGAAGAAAACAGGCATTTAAGAATGTCTTGCCAAAAATGTTAGTATTTAAACACTGAATAAAATGAGGATCATCGAATTAGAAATCCCAGGTCTGGGAGGGCTTTGCTGCAACTAGGCAGTCCAGTGATGAAAATATATCATTGTTTGCCATATTCCATTGATTGGGGCTGGAGGGCTGTGTGGAGAAATCTAAGGTTTTGTTTGTTTTCAGTAGAAAAAGTGTGCAGTGATTGATTAGTGATGTCTGCCACAGGTACTGGTCCTATTTCAATTTCTCAAAGGTGCAACATTCTTTTAGTCTTATCATCTTTCCTTGCACTGCACTCTATTTGGAAGCAATTCCTCCTCTTTACCACTGTTTCTCTAGCTTATTCATTCTTCAACTTTCGATTTTAATGTTATTTTTTAAGAGAAGCCTTCCTTGCCTAAAGTAGAACATCTTCAAAAATGTGTGTAGTAGTGTGTAGAAGTATTTAATTAGCCTTTCTCACAACAAATGCATAGACTAGTAAGCTTCCTGGGGCCGCTGATATAGCTCAGTGGTTCCGGGCCTGTGTTGCAGGCCCAAGGGCTTGGATTTGATCCCCGGTAACCACATAACAATACTGGACATGGAGACTCACGCCCAGCAGCAATCAGTACCACATACCACAGTGCCGGGCATGGTGGCTCATGCCTGTAATCTCAGCACTTGGGAGGCAGAGGCAGGAGGATTGCTGTGACGTGAGTTTGAGGCTGAGCTCAGGGCCAGTCTGAACTACAAAGCAAAGCGAGACCCTGTCTCAAAAAAACAAACAAACAAACAAACAAAAAACACAAAAAACAAAAAGAAAAAGAATATTAAACTTCCTAACAGGAAAGCTGTGCTGATTTCATCCAGTTGTTTTCCCAGTACCTGTCATAATGCTGGAGCATAGTAGGAACTCAATATTATTTGCCTAGTGAATGACTATGATGTGGCATAGATACCAAATTCAACCACCCTGAGTTAGTCCAATTTGCCCTTCCACCTTGGATCAGTTAGGACATGTTTTCAGGACAAGTAGTCTATCATCTTACAAACTCCTAATTTAAGATTCTTTCTAAGACACCAATGCTTAGAAATATATTTTAATAATTGAAGCTGCAGGAGCAGAGAAGCTGAGATAATGCTGACAGACTGAGATTGTGCTGGAGCATCTAGTCAACTTAGATATGTTATCAACCCATTGTCAGGGAAAAATAACGAAGTTCAGACAAGTTTACTTACAAGTGTTGTCACTTGAAGTTGACATTTGGCCATTAAGGGGTAGGGAATATTGGGCAGTACCAAGATATGAGTACACAGATTTGTCCTGTGCTTTACCTCTGCCTCACTCACACAAATGGAATGTTCAGGAGTTGAGTGGGTTTGTGGCTATAACATCCTCTATTCCAGGGGAAAATATATAAAATATAATAGGAAACTCTTTGAATGTTAATATTTTTAAAAAGAAGTTAAATTTAAGATAAAAAGTAAAGATAAGTGAAGACATTTTATCTTACTTTCCAAATTAGAAATGGTAAAAAAGAATTAATTAAAGTATATACAAAGCAGTTACCCTGTTTGACATGAGATATTGTCTGTGTTTCCAAGAACTTGCATGAATGGAAGACACACGTCCTTCTTTTCTTTTTTCTTTTCTTTTCTTTTTTCTTTTCTTCTCCATCTCCACCTTCTGTTCCTCCTCCTTCTTTTTTAAGTTTTTTTTTTTTTTTTTTTTTTTTTTTTTTTTTTTTTTTTTTTTTTTTTTTTTTTTTTTTTTTTTTTTTTTTTTTTTTTTTTTGAGACAGGGTCTCTCTTTCTAGTTCAGGCTGGCCCTGAGCTCAGCCTCAAATTCACATCACGGCAATCCTCCTGCCTCTGCCTCCAGAGTGCTGGGATTACAGGCGTGAGCCACCATGCCTGGCACTGTGCTAAGTGGTACTGGTTGCTGCTGGGCGTGAGTTTCCACACCCAGTATTGTAAGTGGTTAACTGGGGAATTGTATCTGGGTCCTTGCACTTGCAAGACAGGCGTTGGAACCACTGGGCCAAATCCCCGGCCCCATTTTTAAGTTTTTTGAGACAGAATCTCACTTTGTAGTTCAAGCTGGTCTGGAACTCAGCCTGGGACTCAGCAATCCTCCTCCCTCTGCCTCTTCCTCTGCTTCTAAAGTACTAGATTACAGAAGTGAGCCACCATACCTGGCACTGTGGTATGTGGTACTGATTGCTAGTGGGCATGAGTCACCACGCCCAGTATTGTTATATGTGATTACTGGGGATCAAACTCAGGACCTTGCACTTGCTAAGCAGATGCCAGAACCACTGAGCTAAATCCTTGGCCCCACATTTCCTTTTTTGTAAAGCCTTTGCTTTCTAAGATGCTGGTGTTTCCTGACAGTAAATTACCTGTTTATTGAGCTACAGAACTAGTAAAGAGTTAAGTGCTATACTTCCCCTTACACATGCATTGAACAGGGAACTTTCTGTGGCACCTGGAGTGATGATGACTATTTGTGGACATAAGTAGTGGTAGGGTACATTAATCTCTAGCATTTTGTTCATTAAAGCATTTTATTATATTTTCTTTTCCCATCTTTACTATGTAGGAAAGGGGTAGGCAATCCATTCCTCCAGTGGGCCTGGCTATAAGTATTTTAAGCTTTGAAGGTCACAAAACCTTCATTGGAACTCTGCAATAGTAGATCCAAAGCAGTCAGTTTGTGTGGCCACATTCCAATAAAAGTGTACTTGAAGATAGAAAGGGAGAGAGAGGGAGAGAGAGAGAGAGAGAGAGAGATTGAGATTGTCTGGATTTTGCCTATAGGGTATTGTTCTTCAGTGAGTGCTTTAAGTGATTACAGTCATTGCCTTTTTTCTTCCTGTGAAAGATGACGACTTCAGTGACTGATTTCCAAGATGACTTCTTGCTTCCAAATATGTAATTAATATAATCAGGAAAGTATAAGCAACTTTCCATGGCATTAAAGCTATTAAAACAAAAAAAAAAGAAGTGTATTGTACCTTTAAAATGAAGGAACTGTGTCTAAGAAACTGTTAAAAAATTTAAATGATGTATAATTTCCAAATTCTGCTTCTGTGCAGTTGCCCTCTTGCATGTGAAATTTTCAAGTAGAATAGCTATTATTTCCCACTGATGAACCACAAATGGGCTGAAGATATTTGCATACCTTTTTACACACAATATACACCAAGACTCTAACCTCTGATTCTTCGTACCAAATTCCATTTAATTTGTCATTAATTAGTAAATTGTTATGTGAAATGCTGCAAAGCATCTTGGGTGAAGCGGCCAGCCTGATGATTATTCTTTTCGAAGCTATCTGAAATTGTTACTACTGAGCAATTTCCATGAAAATAGAAGGGCCTTTGGAGCTGTTCTTTTAAAATAAGAATAAAATGAACCAAATGGGGAGAACAAATAAAGGCAATAATAAATCAAGGACAAAAGACAGGAAACTAGTCTCCAAAAAACTATCTGAGGAAAAAGTTTATTAACTTCTTTTTGAAAACTCTAGGTGCTTCTTCAGCTTTTCTTTGAAGATGTAGTAAGGCCAAAACAAACTCAAAGCAATTCCAAAAGTCAATCTTTAGAAATCTATTGGCATCTCCTTTAAGGATCTCTGGATCTCAGAAAACCTTTATCAAAGGGAGGAAAGGAGTTGAGGATGGATCTTAATTCTTTCCTTTTTTGTGTTACACGCAGCGTATAAATTTGCATTTACTTTGGCAATTTCAGAATTGTTGCTTTGAGCCATTATCTTCTCTCTCTTTCCCTTTCCCTCATTCTATTTGCTTGGATTTTCCTCTTCTCTCCTCCTCTTTTCTTTCCCTGTAAGCCACGTCGAATGCACCTCCCCGATTTCTAGGATTTTGCAATCAAGATGCTTCCAGTGTTTAATTCCTCCCTACTGGTACCTCCGGAACCGAGTACAAATGAAAGTCAAACCTCTTACCCTCTGCCCTTCCTTTCCTGCCTTCCTTCTCCTGGGTTTCAATGGCTGATTGAACTGTGTGTTAGGTTCACTGAACTTGGTCTTGGCTTCGGTTCCAAGCACAGACAAAGTGGGCTTCCAAACCAATTTCCATATGAAAGCAGCTGAGATCTCTTTCCCCTTTTTGGAATTCCAGGCAGCACCCAGGCCCCTGATTTCTCAGACTCAAACTTGTTGCCTAACTTTCCCCTACCCCCACATCCTAGCCTACCCTACTCTCCACCCACTCCTATTTCTCTGTCCCCTGGATTCCCACCTCTCACACACACTACTGGGGCAGGGAAAAGAGAAAGGAGCTATGAACTCTAGAACAATTTTTTTCATGTTTTCTAAAGTCAAAGAGAGAACAGAGGGATTTGATTATGAGGGTCTGAGATGGTCAGCAGGAGGTTGGAGGGTCCATTAGGATGAAAAGATGGTGAAAGAGTCAAAACTTGTTGGGATTGAATTTACTAAAATCTTAATTCCCATGAACAATTATTTAGGAACAAATGCAGTCCTGTTTAAACAATTTATGCTCCTGTGAGACTACCCAGTTTGGGGTCTTAGGTGAACTGCCTCGAGAATTTCTGCTTTGCTTCCAAATTATGATTTTGTTGAACTGGAAAATGATAGCAATAAAGACATTGCACCTTTTTATTGCACATCCTGAGTAAGCAAACAACCTATTTGGCTCCTTAAAATACCATTAACAAAAACAATATCCCTAAGTGTGAAAGAAATCAGAGATCTTGACTGTATTCAAAGGCCACAGGGAAGTGTGTGGATTGGCAAACAGGAATGCCACCCTCAAGTGTTTGCTTCCTTCCTCCCAGAACAACTTCAGAAGTGGCTAGTGGCCAAGGTAGCTTTTATTCCCCAACTTGGGTTAACACAGGAGCCTTGATTCTGCTTTAAGATCCTTCCCTTATTGATACATACCCACATTTCAACTTTGCTCTGAACAATGCCATGTGTCTTCTTACTGGTGAGGAGTAAGGCACAGTGGTTTATTGACTTCTGGTGGGACAAAGGTGTTCTTATTTTCATCATGGTCCTAAAAATATCACTTCAATAGAAGGGTGCCATTTTCTGGAAAAGTACAAATATGCCTATAATTTGTATACTACAAAGTTGTCACAATTCTCTCCAGGGTATAAGGATCCATTTTTCATATGTATAAATGGTGTGTGTGTGTTTGTGTGTGTGTACATGTGCACAAGTAAATCTATGAGTTTTTATTGATGCTTCTGTATACATAACCTATGTCTAGGCATGGAGTATTTTCTCCTGTGTATACAAAGGTACTTGTGTACATATGTGTGAATATATACCAGCATATGAGATTCACGTGCACATGGACTTGCATATGTGTATATCCAAATTTACATAGGTAAGTGGGCTGTATGTCAGTGAGTGCAGCGTGTAAATTTGCAAATCAGTAAATGAAATCCTGCCAACAGAAGACCTAGCCTAGGCCCAGCAGCCAAAGGCTTTCAAGCCTCTTTGTTGCGGTTGCATTCCCAATAGGCTCCAAACCTCAGCCTCTGCCTGGGGATACAGTATGCTCTCCCAAAAAGAGAAATTACTGAAATGCAGAATGTCTGCTGTTGCAAACCCAGACTCTACTAAGTTGTGCTGACTGGGTCCCTGAGAAACAGCCTGGACATCACTGCAGACCCAGGTCCTAAGCAGAAACACATGTGCACAGCTGTGCCTGGGACCCAGTGGCCTTTACAGAAACAGATCCCTGTTGAAGAATGAAGGAAGAAAAGCTGAATTAGGCCCCCTCTTGGCTGTGAAGGTGTTTGGTATCATTTTTTTATGCTGATCAGGTATCTTCTATACGGGTTATAATAAAATAGTCCCTCCTCCTTTTATCTACAGACACTTTATTGTTCTGAATCTGCTCTTTGTAATGAATTCATACATATAAGGGTGACAACAAGGAAGAAGAGTTTAAGGATTTCAACAGCATTAATATTGATCACAGAATAGATTAAGAGACAGCTAGGAGGAATTTCTTCATGGAATCAAATTCTCCCTCTTTCCCAGCCCCGTGAGATGGCAGGCAGCAGTGGACACCAACATTCATCAATGCAACAATTTCAACTCTTGAGTAAAAAGCTTCCCATCCCAGAGATTTTGCAACTAACAAATCACTGCATTTTCTCCTTAAATTTATCCTGTGGCAAAATTTTGGCAGGATTGTTGAACTGTGGGATAAGGAGTCGAAGAATTTTCAAGAAAGGACTTCCCACCCCCAGCCGCTGCACACTGAGCTGCATTGTCCAGGGAGAGGGCTGATGATTAATCACGGCGGTTCCCTAGGACCTGCTCCTCCCTCCCCCTCTGCCTGTTGGTTCTCTCCCTTTTCATTGGCTTCTATGACAGCAAGAATGATTTACTGACTAGTGGAGGATAACAGATATCAGGTCTTAGGTCCAAGCGAGTTTAGTGTCTTTTAAATAAACAGGCCTGGCCTTGCCTCGGGCCCTAACACTACTGGCTTTTCATGCTCTTTATTCTGAATGGTTTGTCTGAGCTCCAGATCTTGTTTGCTTTGCTTGGTCCCTGACCCCTTGACTTGCTCTGCAGCCTCCCTGCTGAGACCTAGCTGTGCACTGAATCCCTGTCTCTCACCTCTGACTTTTCTCCTCCGCTGCAACCCACACTCAGGCTCTTCTGGATATTGTTTTGGAGCTCTTTGGAGAGCATATTATACTACTCCAATCAGTGTTTCCTGCTGAATTCTTAGTCTCACAGATAGAACTCAAATTCCTGGCCAGCTCCAGGTGTGTTCTGAAAATTACTACAGGACAGAGATTTTATAAGAGATAAAGAGGAAGAGGATTCTGGGTTACAAGCACTGATACCATGCCAAGTGCTGTGTGAGTGTTGTATGTGTTACCTAACACAACAAGATGTGCTCACTCCCAATTAATCTTCACATTACATTAATCACAAAAGAGGAGAAATAATTGGTCCAAGATCACTCATCACAGCTAGTGAGTGGAATGGGTAAGATTTAAGCCCATGTCTGTCTAATTCTTCTTTATCTTGCTCTTTCCAGTACTCCTCACCTAGTTCACAATAGTATTTTCTGAGCATTTATATCTACATGACTTTATGCCAAAGTAATCATTTATATTATTTCCTTATGCTTAAAAATGAGATTGACTTATATAAAAAAACCACCCTCAAACGTATATAATTCGGTATATTTTTAAAGTTAAGTTTATTGGTACATTTTAGGTGTCCTTATGACCACATTCCTCATTGAGAATATGTATTTGTACATGATGTATTTGATTCTTCTTTTTCCTATTTCCTTGCCTTCCCTGCAACCTATCCCTCTACATACATTAATTTTGTTTCCATTTTTTCCTTCTTACCTTCTTTTTTTTCTTTCCCTTTTTTCTTTTTACCTGCTCCCCCCATTTCCCCTTTCCTTCGAAGATTTCTTCCTATTTTGCAATAGCTATTATACATTTTGGTCCTCATTTACACCTTCAGTTTATCACACCAGAGAAATTATTCATTATTTGCAGATGTGTCCTATTTATTTCACTTATATGTATGGCCTCAAGGTGTATCCATTTAGCTATAAATATCTCAAGCTTATCTTTCTTTATGGCTAAGTAGTATTCTATTATATAAAAAAAACCCCACATCTTTATTCATTGATAAGTTTGATGGGATTTGGGGCTATTTCCAAGATTTAGCCAGCAAACTGTGCTGCTATAAATACAACTGTGCATATGTTGCTGTGGTATGATGCTTTTAACTAGATTGGAAATACACCCAGCAGGGAGATAACAGGGTCAAATTGGACCTCTAACCCTAGTTTTTTGAGGAATCTCCATATTGATTTCCACAGTGGTTGCACCAGTCTACATTCCCATCAACAACAGAAAAGGATTTCTTTCTCTTCATAGTTCCTTCAGCCTGTTACTGGTTGTTTTAGCCATTCTTTCTGAAGTGAGATAGAATGTCATTGCGGTTTCCATCTGCATCTCTCAAATCACCATTAATGTTAATTATTTAATGTTGATCATTTTAGCAGAAGTCCACAGTGCTATTTTACAGCTTTTTGTGCATGCTGGCTTCGCAGCTCACAGCAGTGGCTGGAGGAGTGAAAGTGTGTGTGTGTGTGTGTGTGTGTGTGTGTGTGTGTGTGTGCTTGCACATGCACTCAGGCTTTGCTTTAGAAGAGAAGCAGGACAATGACTGGGAAGTGTTCTGGGGAGATCTCTTGCCTGTCTGATAACATCCACATGGAGGCTGTGCTGCAGGCGTGGGGTGCAAGGTAGGGGAGGTCTGCACCTTTGACCTTCCTTCCCAGGATTCTGGCACCAACCCTTACATTCCAAGCATCCTCTTCCAGGGAACTTCTTGGGGTATGAGGCTGCTTACATCAAGCCAGGAAATTTTATCCATATGTTTCTGATTCATTTACACTCATAAAAATTTGATTTTTAAAGAGTGACGTGACATGCAATAAATTTTCTAGGCTGTCTCTACTGTCCTGTGTCTGCTTGTAAGAGTAGATGCACCCATTTCACCAAAAGAAAACCATTACAGATACCAGGGCCCTTCACCTGAGAAGCAGGAGTGGTAGGGAGGTGCATGCTGACTATCCCCTTCGAGCACGAAGCAACTCAACAATGTGCTATCAAGCTAACATTGAGCCCCTGTGCTGACTCCCACCAGTCCCTGTGGAGTAATTGTTCAGTCACCCAATGAGAATGATGGATTTGCCCTGACTGTGTTTATTTTCTTTATTTTTCAGTCTTTCATAGGCTTTCACTGGTTTAGGAGCTTTGATTGCCATGCTCTAAATACTCTGTGCCACATTTGTGACCTTGTGGCTTCAGTGTGGCCTGTCTTGAGTTGGTCTATGTATTTCCTTTGTTTTTTGTTTTTGTTAACAGAGATATAGCACATTGGCTCCAATCTCTATATCTTCCAGACTGTCTGCCTCAAGAGCTGTGCCTCTTGGGCTGGCTCTGCCATCATGCAATTCTCCTGTGCTATTCTTCTTGCCTTTTGTGATTTTGGTTTCACTTTTTACTGCTCCTGGAGGTGATGAGTGAGATCTCCTTATCATTTCCAAGTGACAGAAGATCATGAAGTGATGGTGCTCCATCAAGGCAGGAGACAGAAGCGTGGGAGGCCCAGAGATCAGGAAGTATTCCTGCCCCTGCCGCTACCCAGTGGTGCACGCAGTGCTGGATCTCAGTTCCCTCCTTGTTGTGAATTCCCTCACAGAATTGCTCCAAGGATTTAATAACACTGAGCTACACTTACCCTTGTTATTACATGGCCTGGTGCAGTGTCTGGCATACAGGAAAGGCCATTTCCTACTGGGAGTGACAAGGTGCTTTCCCAAATGACACAGGACCAGACCTGCAGCTGAGCAAGTTCCGTGCATTGCTAGGTGTTCTGGGTATCCAAGGGCCTCTCAGGAGGCAATGAAAGAGCCATTTCGGGACATGAGTGCTGTCAGGCATTGTTAATGCGATGGTTGAGAGTTTTAGTAAATCTAATTCTAAAGAAGGGAAGACTACATGGGAATAAAATTGGAACTGGTAAATTATAGTAGTTATTTCTTTTGGCACAGAAATAGGAGTCCTTGACTTAGTGCATATCACAAGGCCCTTGTTTTTATCTGTTATCAGATACAGTTATGAAGTGTGTCATACTCTGTTTCATTTTATTTATTTATTTTTCTTTCTGTACCAGGGATTGAACTCAGGACCTTGCACTTTCCAGGGAGGCACAGCATTGCTGAGCTATATCCCAAGGCAGTCATCTCATTTTATCATTGTCTCAGAGGACTTTTGTCTGAGGGTGATATTTTCTGAATTGCTTCCATCTGGTAAGATGACGTGAGTTAGCTTCTAAATGCAAAAGGCTACTGTTTTTCCTTACATCTCTCGAGAGCAGGGAAGCAGCTGGTCAGGTGGTCAGTGTGTGCAGGAGAGTTAAGTTAAGGCATGAGCAGCTCATGTGTCCTATTATCTTAGGTAGCATTCAAGGATCCAAGTTAATGAAAGTGACTCATGGTTGGAGAGCAATTTAGACAAAGGGGAGAGAGGAAAATGATACAAGGGAGAGTTGTGAGTATTGAACATAATCTCATTTTTTCTCCTGGATAGGTTGGGCATAAGTGGTCCTAAGATCCAGTGCTGGGAAAACAGCGTGGCACCATGTAAATCAATCAGGTAGCTGAAGGCAAAACCAAATGGTCCACATGTACTGAGCCCATCCTGACCATAGATCCAACACAGGCATAGGAAGGAAGTACATCAAGACCAGCTATGGGGAAGTAAGGAGAGAGGCTTCAGGTGTTGGAAGCTGGAGAAGCTTTATAAACCACAGTAGTAGAGAGTCAGGAATTCTATTAATGTTATGGCCCTCACCTATTTGTGGGACACAAGTCTTGAAGATTTTAGATCAGGTTGCATGATAGTGATGTATTTGGAAACCATAGAGAATGATGTTCACTTGGAAGTTTGAAAGGTGATAAGGGATAACATACTTGATATTCTTAAATATAGACTCCCTGTCTGCCACCTTCCACACAGTATGTTTATTTAGGATGAATATTTTGCGACTGGCTACATTTATGTTACCAAAGGACTTGTGTGACTGTGAAATCTTTCTCACCCCACATCACAAGATGTCTTCCCACCATCCTGAGCAAGTCCTATAAATTTCTAGCAAACCTATTCTGATAGTTTGGGAATCATTTGTCCTCCCCAGGTTTATATTGGGAAGGGATGCAAACTTAAAGGGGTGGTTCCTCCTGGGAGGTATTAGGGTCATGAGGGTTCCTTTCACATGAGGATAAAGGTAGTCCTCAAAGGACCAAGTCAGTTCTCACAAGAACAAGTTGTTATAAAGCTAGGTCACTCTGGGTGTATGCTCCCTTTTTAACATGGAAATTTTTCCCTTTACATTGTGACACAGACAAAGGAACCATCTCTAGGATATTGTCTGTCATTCATTAGAGTGATTACTTGAGTAAGCCTCTTTATTTTGTGGATCACTTAACCTCATGTATTTTGTTATAGAATCACCAAAGTTGTGGAATGTGCATCTGGTGCTTTTGAACATTTCTGATAATTTATTATCAATATGATATGTCTGCAACTAGGATTTTTCTTTAGTCCCAGTTAGTGTAATGAATTTTCCTTTCTTTGGCCTCCCTGTAGCTGGTGATTACATTCCATAAGCAAAAAGGACAATAAATAGGTACCTCCTGGTTTGACATTTTATGGCCCAGTGTCCACCGGTGGTGGCATCAGAATAGGTCTTCTAGTGTCAAGTGGTTGTGGCCCACCCTCATTGTTTAGGACAGGTCATCTTGGCATGTTTGAACACAGGAAGTTCCTCTGCTTCATTGACTACAGCACCTGCTAAGCTCCCCACTGTGGTTTCCATATGACATATCATTGCAGCACATTTTCTTTTCCCTGGATAAACTTTCTAGTATCCCAGAACTCTAGGGAATATGCTTCCTGCTTGACCTTAAATGCTAGCACATTGGTTCCTTATTCCTATGATCTCTACAACTATAGGTTTATTTTGACCTCCTTGAGCTCTACCTACCATCTGCATGCAAACTTCTCAGCCTATTCCCACTTCAACATTCTAGCCTCATTATCACCCAACACCAATTCCTTGCTATGGTCTTGAATTTCATTTGTTATTATTGTTTCTTCATCCATTCCCCCAGGTACCAAATGCTTCTAATAATACTTTACTATTTCAGAAGGAAAAGGGGAGCAGGGTGAATTGAATATCCCCATCCTCCTGTTCTCACACTGCAAAAATATTCTCGTACCAATATTTGTCTTCTCTTGCAATTAAAAACCAACAGACATTGTTCTCCCTGTTCAATATTTCTGTTCTCAGTTACCTGCCTCCCATCACCATTAAAATATCTTTCATTAAAAAATAAAACAACTTGGGCCAGGATTTAGCTCAGTGATTCTAGCGCCTGCCTTGCAAGCGCAAGGGCCCAGTTTGATCCCAGGTAACCTCATACAGTGCTGGGCATGGAGACTCACATCCACCAGCAATCAGAACCACATACCACAGATCCAGACATGGTGGTTCACACCTGTAATCCCAGAACTTGGGAGGCAGAGGTAGGAGGACTGCTGTGAATTTGAGGCTGAGCTCAGGGCCAGCTTGAACTACAAAAAGTAAGACCCTATCTAAGTAAATAAATAAATAAATAAACAAACTCTTCCCATATTCCACAGTCCCTTTTGCTACAGCTCTTTTATCACTTCTTTATAGTCATATCATTTCTTTAAAAATGTGGTCTACGCTGTGTATTCTCTTCCATTTTCTTCTATGTTTCTGAATCCCAACTTTCACTTCTATTTCAACCTGGAAATTCTCTTGCCATGAGCATCTGAGACCAATCTGTTCTCCTAGATTATTCGGTGCTCCCAGGTCTCAATCTAAGCAAGATTCTCTCTGGAGTCCAGACTCATTTACTGAACTTCTAGGAAAAGATTTCTATCTTTCTCAAACTGTACACTATATCCCTTGTCCTGTGTTTCTCCCCTCAGAACAAGACTTTGTATCTGGATATTTAACAACAGACACAAACCATCCTTGATAGTTTCCTCTTCTTTGCCCTCTGATTTCCAACATTCATCTAGTCGGTAACCTCTCTGGATACATCTTTATTTTGTTCTTCTCTGCTCAGCCACCTTCTGTTCACCCGGATTACTGCACCAGCCTGCACCCCAGCCTCATGCTTCCTGCACTTCTTCCCTAACATTCATCATCCTTCCTATAGCCAGAGACAACACTTTTAATGAAATCACCATCCTGTGGTCCTGCTTCAACTCATTACTGATTCTATGAATGAAGCTCAAACTGAAGAATTGGGCCTATCTCTACTTTTTGTCTCCTTTTTATAAGTAAGCAGAAGTCATTCTGAGACTTAGTTTCTTTGTCAGTAAAATGGGAGTGATAATGATTCCTGTTCTTATTTTGTAGTGAGGTTAACATGTCACTAAATACATAAAACATATAGTGTTAAGTGAAGGAATGAACGATAAAGAATTGTCGTTCAGATCTGTGGATATGCATCTGTTGAGTGGATGAACAGGTTGTCTGTCACTCTGGCCCTTATTCAGGCCCAGAGAAGAAAGAAAATAGATTGGTAGGCAGCTTCTATCTCCTTCAGGCAGGGGGTGGTGCTTGACAATCTGGGAGCAGTATGTGTAGTGCTGACTTTTGTCTTTTCAAGTGCCCTTTATTGTATCCATCCTTCAATCCAGCTGTGGAAGAACCACTTCAAATAAGCTCTCCTTGGCATATATCACCACCCCCCAAGGAGGATATGGTCTGTGAAGTTAAGGAAATAAATATAGATTTTTCTAGAAAGGAAGAAAAAAGGACATACTTTCACTTTTATTCAATTACCACTTTAGCAGCTGTCTACATGACTGGGAAAATATCTTCACATTTCTCAATGGATTCTCCACTGTGAAAACCCCCCTTCTCACTGGCTGACAGAGACTGGTTTTAGTGCCAGCAGTATTTGATGTAGAAATGCAGGGAGAAGTGACAGTGGGATCGCTTACTCCACAGTCATCTCTTCATTACTTCTGACATAGATATTATAACGTTGCCACAGATTTAATAGAGGATAATAGTCATGTGATTCTGTTTTGCTAGGTGGGATTGGGAGTGACTCTGGTCTAAACTTTTAATACAAATCAGATAGTCTGTGTGTGAAGGTAAATGAGCTCAAACACAGCTTCGCACAATGGGCACCACAAAAGCATCGTCTTCACAATAGGGAGTGAGAAATGAACTTTTCATTACTGGCTATGATTGACATCTTTTTGTGTCCATTCATGTCTGTGAGACTCGGAGTGTCATAGCAGAGAACATGATGGATTTCCCAACAGCTGTGATGGAGACTTTAAGGTCTGAAATTATGGAAGCTTAAAGTCAGTAGTGTCTGAAACTACAGAGCAATAGGAAATAATTTTGCACCTTGCTGTTAGTCAAGATGTTTCTTTCTAAGCCTTCTCTTTTTTTTTTCCACTCAGTGGTATCTAAATGATATATATCTTTCCAATAACTGCAGGTGGTAGATGTCTGTTCCAAGGATTTCTCATAAATGTTTCCAGCAGGCCCCCATGGAGCTAAAGCACGAGAAAAATCACTTAGGTTGCCTGGCTTTCAGGTCCAGTCCAATCTGATGTCCTGGAACTGACTTATTTCTCCTCTTTGGGTTTGTTTTGGTCCCTCATTGTTTTTCTTGTGTGTTTTACATCAGGAATCGCTTTCTTTCTCTTGTACTCCCAAGGATTAGGGATTGAAATCCTTCTGCTCTCTAAATTGCCATTTATTTTCTTGGGTTTGATTGTTTTAAAATCAGCCTCCCCAACACAGGTAAATGAACATGGAACCTTCTTTCTACTCTGTTTCCATACTCTGTAAGGACACTTTCCAGGTGGATCTAGGGCATCCTAAAAGGCCTGTTTGTCTTGTAAAGGAATGCGATGACATGAACTGGAATTAGGAGAATGAGGTCCTGTGTATGGATGGGAACAAGGGGCTGGAAAGGTTGTGAGTGGACCAGGGTCACACATTTTCAGGGCAAAACTAGGACAAAGTCTGCCTATCCCAACTCCCTCAGTCAATATTCTGATTCATAGGAAACCAACAAAAAAGAATTGAATGAAAGTTATGTCCATTGTGTTTTAGAACACATTAAAGAAATCATGTCGATAGTGTAGTTTTCTATAACTTTGAATGGGAAAATAATTTCTTAAAAGGGAAGGGGAGATAGCCTCTTTAATAAGTGATGTGGGGAAAATTAGTGATTCACATGCAGCAAACTGAATTTAGACTCATTTCTTTCACTGTGTACTAAACCAAAATCAGAATGGACCAGAGAACCAAATGCTAAACTAGAAACAATGAACCTTCTGGAAGACAAAAGAGATATAATTTTCGAAGGCGTAGACATAATCAAGAACTTTGCAAATGGAACCACATTGTATAGGAAATAGTACTGGCAATGAATAAATGGGGAAATAACACATTTTATTTAACAAGGGTAAACAGGAATCTTACAGGACAGGAAATAAGTTTTTCTAGCTATTCTTCAGAGGACTAATATTTAGAATATATAAAAAAACTCAAAAAAAGGCCCCATCAAAACACAAACAAGGGAAATGTATAGAAACTTCACAGTTACAAATGGCTATTGAATACATGGAGAAATTCTTAACATCACTGGCCATGGGAGAATTCAAATAAAGCAAACCTGAGATTCCATTTTATCCCAGAAACAACGGCATCATAAAGAAATCAAATAATAATGAGTGTTGGAGAGTTTTCGGAAAAAAAAAAGTGACCTTTCTACAATGGTCATGGGGATGCAAATATACTAGTACAACCAGTATGAAAATCAGTGTGGACACCCTGCAAATTGAAAAGGAGAAATTCTGTTTGACACAGGTATCTTCCCCGGATAGTTAAAGACTTTGCATTACAGTATACACACATATGTGTGCTTACATCAGCACAATCATAATAGCTGAGTCTTGGAAGAAGCCTGTGTCCACCAACAGAAAAATGAATTTTAAAAATGTGCTGTTTACATGTAAGTACTAATAAAAATTATGTATCTTGGAAAACCATGAGCTCTCTAGTGATCTATCATGGATCTGTTTTCCACCTAAGTTTGCAAGAAAAACAGGCCATTCTAGTTTGTAAATTTCCAAGGATGCTGTGAATTTGGTTTGTTTTACACTGAAGATAATTGGTTCAAATGGGAAATCACAAAAACGAGTTACTCTTAGAATCCCAAACTAGTGAAGACAAGCTACAAAAACCACATTTTGTCTTAATAATTGCTCTATCACACTGGTCATTTGAAGTATGCTAGTAATAAAATATTAAGGAGAGAAAGAAATGAAAAGACTCAGCTTCAGGAGAGGAAAAGCAGAAGGAAAGGGGACTGGGTTAGAGGAAGTGTCACTCATCGGACAGTGATGCGAGACTGTGGTGGTTAGTCTGCAGTGAGTTCTCCTCAGCAGCCACAAATGATTCATCTGTATTATTTTCTTTCAATAATACTGCTGTTATTATTTTCACTTTGCAGGTGAAAAAAGGGAGCTGAAGTGATTTGCATAAGGTTTTAGAAAGGTGCTGTGGCAGGTCACTTCTGATGTGTCTAATGATCTTCTCCTGGTGGCAGGACCATCTGTTTCAGAATGGGTTGCTCCAATGACTTTCTCTGTAAGGATCCTATTGTGGCAAAAATAATGGATATCTCTTCTACAATTAGGTTACCAAAGACTGTCATTTTTACTGCTGCCATTTTTCTTCTGGTATTTTTTTACCTTTTTGTTTGCTGACTAATGAAGCCAGCTGCCAGCTTGGGCATGCTATGGAGCAATTCACTGAGTCAGGAGCCAAAGGAGACCTCCAGCTAATAGCTCATTAGAAACTGAGGCCACCGGTCCACAAGCCATAATTGCCTGAATTTATCTAGCAAGCACATGGTGGATTCAGAAGCAAGTGTCTTGCTTGAGCTGTCAGCTGAGGATATGCACCAGCCAACACTTTGATAATACCCCATAGTACTTACTATCAGAAAAATCTAAGTAAGCTCTGTCAGATTCTCTGTGTGTGCGTGTGTATGTGTGCCTGTTTGCAAATGTGTGCATGTGTGTGTGCATATGTGTATGTATGTGTATGTGTGTTATGGGGACTGAACCCAGGGCCTTCATATTGAGTTACACCTCCAGCAATTTTATTTTTTGTTTTGAGAGGCATTCTGGATAAGTCACTTAAATTGCTCTAATTGGGCTTGAATTTGGCATCCTCCTGCCTCAGTGTTCTAGAATGCTAGGCTTACCGGCATGCATCACTATTCTTGGATTGTGTCAGATTCTTAACCAACAAGAAACTGTGTGATAACTAATGCATTTCTTTTTTATTGGCTATGCATTGGTATAGTTTGTCGCCCAGTGACAGACAACTGTGATGTATCTGCATAGTGGCTAATGTTCAATTGGAACTGAAAACTTATCTGAACTGCAGACTTGTCATCTTCCTACTTTACCTTTAGTAATCCTCAACAGTTGCTTAATACTTCGTATGTTCTGGCCATTATGTTAGGTGCTGGAAAATGCAAAGGTTCAGTTCCTTGAAGGAAGGATGCCTCTGTAAATCTTTGTGGGGAGACAGGCTTTGAATTTAGTGATCCCTCAATTGTGAGGCAAGTGAAGAAGAGGAACAAAGGGTGTGTCCCAAGTATGTGTGAAGTAGCGAGCATGGGTATCGAGGGTGCTTTATAGGAAACAGACTGACTCGAGGGTCCTCACCTGTGGATTAATGAAACCATGAGCCCCACTCAAAAGGAGAGTATTTCGCTGTGTATATTTAAAGGTGGTAGCATTATTTTGATAAAATTAATGTTACCATTAAAAAATTCTGAAAAGTAATATGTCATGATCTCTAGGAATTGATATGATCTCGACAGTGTAGTTCTAGGTGAATAAAGCCAAGTGTCATAATCATTTTTCAGCTATCAAAAATGAAATACTGAAAGGATTTAACAGAAAGTAATTCCCCAACTGAGGCTCTGGTGGGACAGATGAACCAAGGGAAAAGGAGAGGGATGGAAAGTAGTATATTTTTTGGATAATTTTGACTTTTGGCCTGAAATGTCTTAAATTAGAGAAAAGCAAACTTCAAAATGGAACATAAATGGGGAAAGTCAAATTATGTATGAAACTAATGAAAATAATTGTCCCAAGATACTTTTGAACACCTTCCTATGACTGAACTGTACAAAGCTATAGATTTAAAGAACAAATACAATAGTCTGTGTGCAGCATCTTGATATTTAAAGCAATTGTATAATTTTTTTAATAATCTTTATTGGTACATTAAATATACACATCATGAGCAACTGTATAATTTTGAAAACTGTTTATTTTATTTTTGGGTGGAGCAAACAAGTTATTTCAGGAAATAAGATTTTCCATGTTAGAGAAAAAGAAATGGAGCGTGACAAGATGTGCTTGGCTCATTTTTATATTATTGACCCTAAACCTGAAATCAGTCATGTCTCTCAGAAGCTTTAGTTTGTCTTGGTGGGAAGTAGTATTTAAAACCCACGGTCTAGGCAATCGAGAATAATAAAGAAATGCCTTGTTTGTGTTGTTTTATTGCTCAGAGTTCTGGATACAGCCGCTTTGGTTTAGTTTTATGTCCAGCTGGCAGTGGATAGCAGGGGCTAAGTGTGGATGGGTTGGGCACTGTCAGACACAGAGGGCATTCAGTACCTGCTGTAAACTGGGGTGTTAGCTGATCAGAGGAAGGGAATGATTAGAGGTCACTGGGATTTAGGTGCCTGCTGGTGTCAGCAACAAAAATAATGCTTAGTCTAATGCCTATTATGTATGTAAGTGATATCTGGATCTGTACTTGGGGCTCATTATTTCGTGTTTGCCAGTCTTTCATAACCTACTTATAAAATGAAAGCCATCTATAAAACTTTGAAAATCCTAGTATCATATCATGGCTATGACATTGTAACTATTTGAGGACCTAGTTTTAATCCAATAGAAATTTGGTATCTTAGTTCTGTATTAATATCATAATCTTAGTTAAAATCTGCATTGTATATAAGTAAATATGTGAATGTGGGTAAATATATGGGTAGAACTATGCTAGATGGACCATCCCTTGTACTAATCCTAGCTATGTATGGATTTACTTTAGGAAGTATATTTATTTTGTTGTCACTATATTATAAATTGTAAAAATAACATATTGAGTAAAAACAAAATTCAGAATAACAGTAAAGGGTAAGATGACTGAAAAAATAATCCTGCTCCATTGTCTTATTTTTAATTTTTTCCATTGAATACCCCTATAATTCTGAATAATAGATCAGTAGTTCTTATTTATAGATGTCTCCCTTTGAAGATGACAAATTCAATTTATCTACACATACTAATTTCACCTTCTTTTCTATGCCTTTCTTGAACTTTTTGGTTAAATTATTATTTTCTTTTATTAGAATTTTTATAATTATAAATAATATCAAAGCACCTACTTTTGGTTCCATTTACTTCAGACATTATCTGTTATTGAATCATTATTCAGAAAAAAACATTAATTTCCACATTATTTCCCATTTTTTCTTCTCTGTTTCACTTTCCTTTGCTCATCAGCTTTATTATCTTTTAATGTTATCAGGTTTTGGCATGGGTATTCTGTAATGTAATTATAATAATGTGCTAATAATTATTTTAATAAATATGTATTTTATATTTATTAAAATATTTCAATTATGATATACAATGTAGGTAAAAGTACGACATGTACTTTAGAACCAAATATTTTTATTAGATTAAATCTAAAGAGAAAATAAATGTAATTTATATTGTTAAAATTGTGCCTTTTACGATAATGTTGCAAGTCCCAGGGCCAGTAGGATTTTCTTTTTCACTTTGCCATAAATTGTTTCAAGTCATGTATATTTTAGGGTTTTGTATTTGATTCACACTTGTCGTGTGTGTTCTTAATTTTTACTCAAACTTGTAATTGCATTTTGTTTCTTTCTTTTTTTCTGAGAGAAAGTTATACCACCATTGATATTATGTTTAGATCTTTTATCTTTTTAGATTGTAATATCTAATACATAGGTTATCTTTGAGAATCACCGTGGTTTGTATGTCTGCTAAAAAAGCATATGTAAGCCCTACTCCTTAAAGTCTCATATAAATAATACTTTCGTGTGGGGCCTCTGGGAGGAAATCAGGATGAGAAGGTGCAAGGAGGAAGAAGTCTTCGCCATTGTGTGAGCAGCTGAGAGGAAGCAGAGAGAGACTGGAGTGCCCCCTCACCCTGCCTCCTCAGATAAGTCCCCGTCACAGCATGACCTGGCAGAGTGGGCTTCACCTAGTGCTAACCCCCTGATGCCAAGCTCTTGGGCATCTGAAACTGAGCTAAATAAGTTTTTCATACTACTCTGTGGTATTCAAGTATAGCAACAGAAAATGGAGTGAGAGAAACTTTTTCAAAATTACTCTTAAATTTCTCTGTCTTCTGAAATCAGATAATCTCTGGTTTTTCATCTCTATACTACTGGTTTCTTAAACATCTGCCGAACCTGTATTATCTTTTCACAATTGTGAGTAGTCACAGAGATATGTGGTATAACTGGTGAGTGGAGGTTTCTTCTACTGTTATGTAGGTCTGACGCCCTGAGACACCTGGCTTGCCTTCAGATAGGATAGTCACTTGGAAGTTTAATACGCAGATGGCAGGGGCAAAGCAGTTTCACACTGGGGTTCTTGCAGTGGGTGCAGATCTCTCTTCTTTTCAGAAGTCAAAATAATGTTGCAATATTTTCAATGACATCTTCTTGAAGTTGTTGGCTTGGTCCAGTCATATTTTCTATAACTAGATGGCTCCCTGCTTTGTGTTAGGGCTCATCACTGCCTTTTCCAGTCTTTTTGTATACTTGGACTTGGGCATAAAGAAGATGCATTTTAGCCCAGTCATTGCATATCCAGTTTATTGGCATCATTCTGATTACACTAATGAAGTCTCTTCTCTCCAGTTCTCCTTGATCAATTCTACATCCTCCCTCTGAGGATGGATTAGGAGTTGATAGGAGTTGATAGACATTTTGCTGGGTTACCCTTCAGCAACTTATCAATAGGAGGGCAGCTTCTCTCTGTGGAATGCAAGAGCTTTGTACCTTTGCCCTCAGGTGTAGTGTCCCAGGAGAAATACAGATGACAAGAATAATCTTCATCTAACATCGACTGGCACAGAAGTGAGAATCGAATGGCTGGTCTACAGCCTGGACTCTTTGATAACAAGAATCTTCCAAGGTTAAAACTCTTTTCTTCATCTGCATTTCTGTCTATGAAAGATGCTGCTGTCAAACTACACTTTTAAGACCAAGAAGAGCAGAATTGTAAAAGACTGGACAATTGTGGTGGGGGCTTTGAAAGAAGAAGCTAGCAGTGGAGGGGGAGATTTGAGGACAATATTGGGGAGGAGTTCAGTAAAAAATACTGCGAATTCTTTCTTGCCAAGCTTGAGGTCCACGTTGAGAAGTTGTGATGGTCTAATTATCCCTGATGCAGAGTTATTCTGTTTTTCTCGAAATAGTATGGCCCAGGCAACAGACCAAACTTTGTAAAGTATCAGCCCTTGGGGCAAAAGGAGAAACAGAAAGACAAAGAAGGTTGGTTAAAGACAAGAGTGCGACGCTGATGGGCTGTGAACTCCTGCTCTGAGGGCAGCCGGCTCCCCATCGCCAGCTGCCCTTGTGCATTTCTGCTTTCTTTCTGGAAATGTGCAATCGTGTTCTCCCGTCAGGAGCCACGTTCTTGACAGTTGTGAGTACTCCGCGGGAGCATTAAGAGCCGGGCTGTGCCGGCTGGCGATTAGGCCGCACATCGCTGGCTGACAGGCTTTCAGTGCCTTTATCCTGCACCCTGCCTTCCTGCAGGGGCGGCTGCGCTGGACAAAGTGGCCAAGCCCACCTCCCAGAGTCACTTTAAAGGAAGTATCTTGCCACACAGGAAGGAGCTACCTTCTTGGTGAGGGAATCGGCCAGGGTTTCAATGGAGACGTTTTCCAACCCCATTTTGGCACCCTGGCTAACCTGTGGCTGGCTGAGTGGTTTCCAGACATTAATGATATTCATGTTAAAGTCTGGAAATAAAATAATATGAGGTTGCACTTGTGTCACACCCACTAATGTAGACTCCATTTCTGAGTGCTGTTAGCACACTGTCTCCTCAGTCTGCAGCTCCTTCAGCCATGTGTGTTGCCTGCATCTCACATGCTGGCAAATGGGAACCTAGCACTGGAAGGCGAAGCTTGTTTTCAGAGTGCTACAGTTTCCTCCACATGAGCCCTGACAATATAGAATACTTGACAAGTACAGGATTAAAATTGCATTTTACTACTAATCAGATAATTGTAGGTAAGTGAACCTCGATGGGCTTCCCAGATTCTTATGTGCAAAATGGGTACCAATTTTATAAGATGTTTTGTGCTTAACTAACACTATCTTTGTATCAGTCTGTTTCAGTACCATGCATGTTACAGAGTATACATTTAATAAGTCTTTATTAAATGAATGAATGAAATTCAATAATAGTTTTATAGAACACCTTTTTCCTTGTAAAAGTTTCCTGAACTTTGTATCACTGAGATTTTGGACTGGATAATTCTTTGCTGTGGGGGAACCTGACCTATGCAGTATAGGATATTTAGCACTATCCCTGGCCTCTACCTACGAAATGCCACTACCCATATCCTTTGATGGTATCCACACCCTTTGACCTACTTCATCACAAACAAAATGTTTCCAGACATTCCCAAATGTTTTCTAGGGAGAAAAACTGTTTCTCTGGAGAACCATAGCCTTAGAGGAAACCAATTCTCTCTTAAGGATGAGGGAACATTGACTCATAAATAGTAAATAGTTTAGACAGTCAGCAACAGATACTTTGGACTTTGTAGTACTCGTAGTTTCTTAATGAAAGTGGTCATATATAACACATAAATAAGTTTAATTGTTTTCCATTAAAACTTTACAAAAACAGGCTGGTTCATATGCTATAGCTTCCTGACTCCTGCTATGAGGGCAATGCAGAATGAATGAGCAGAAGTAAACCACTTTCTTTAGTTATGCTACACTATTTACTGTATCTCAGAGCATGGCACTTGCCTTTCACACAGGCAGAGGGGATTTTGTCTACCTGTGGGCTTGTGGGAGGAACCTGAGAGCCTAGGTATGGTGTCTGCAACAGCCGTCAAGGAAGGGCCTCTTGGAGGGAGCATAGCTTTGACTAATAACTTCTTTCAAAGATTCCTTCAAGAAGGCTGGAAGTGACTGCTATCAGTGACTGTTATGTACATGTGAATGAGCTTCTGCATTCAGAGAGAATTTTACAGGTGGGGATTTAGCTTAGCGCTAAATTTAGCTCAGGCACTACTTTGGAAGTATAAGGACTGATATTTGACCCTGGTACTGAAAAAAAAAAAAAAAAGAAAGAAAGGGAAAAAAAGAAACAGAGAACATTGCTTCTCTTTTGTCACTAAACTTAGAAAGATGGAAGAGGGGAGGTAACAATAGGGGAAGAAAAGATAATGTGAAAGTGTTCAGCCGAGGCCTTGAACACAAACTTGGCTGATTCTTCAAACCTGCTGGTATTAACACGGTTTAAACAGGAGCGGAAATGGCGCAAAAGTCAAGTATGTTATTTGACAAGGCTATAATTAGGTATCCAAATGGACCTTTATTAATGAGCAGGAGTGAAATCTGTCTCTAAGTAGTACCCTGTGAGTGCTTGACAGCTACCTGCAGGTGAAAGCATGCCTCTTGTGCTGTGTGTCTCAACAGAACATGAACTGAAGCATACTACAAACACCCTAGTGGTGTGTGTGGTTAGAATTCTTTGTCCACTGTGACAGAAGGTAGTGCACAGAAGGTAAGGAGCCCCAGTGAAATTGTTGGGGATCTATTGCCTGCCTTTGTTTCACTCAAATGAATTTTTAAAAAAGTATCTCTGACAGGAAGGCATGCTTTCTCTTCGACATTACTCTTCTGGTTTCTCTTGCAGATGGAAAAGCCAGTAAAATGTAACTATCAAGCGTAGAGGCTTTGAGAAAAGTTCTTGCAAAAGGCTTACTTAGTTTTTAGATCCTTTTGGCCTGTCTCTTCCATGGCTCTATTTTTGCCTGAAACTTGGTGATAATGGCTGGAATTTTCGCATCCACCCTGTAATCAGGAGTCTGGGTTGCTGATGACACTAGGAAGCTGCAATCTAGTCCTGGATAACATATCCTCGAACCTATCATTAGAAGAGTAGGGGAAAAAACCTTATCTTTAAGAAGCTATTTTGGAAGTCCTTCTTTATAAAAACTGTAGAAGCTCGAGGATATCCACAAATTATTTTCCATTTTTGCTATAGAGAGAAATTGTTTCTGTGTTTTAAAGTCTGTGCTAGCCTCTGGCCTGTTTGCCTTACAGAATGTGTCAATAGTTATGCTGTGTATCTGTAAGGGTTTTGCTATAAGAGAACTGCTTCTTTCAGGCTTGTTTCTGAGCACATCTTCTATAACTCAGTCACTCACTGCTCTGTGAGTTATCCGAGTCATATAATGAGACACACTCAATAAGTCCAGCTTAACCACAGCTGGTTGCCAGTGCTGTCTTTAAGCAAAATAATGAAGCTTCCAACCTAGTCAAGACACTAGATACTAGTGGGCCTTGCCAGTTTCACAGGAAACCAGAGAATGATGCTGCTGAACCCAGCCTTTCAGACAATTCTGCCTATAGCATCAGGTACATGAGGGAATCCTCTCAGAAGTACCAACTCATCAAGTATCCAGGTAACCATAGCCCCAGTGGACACCTGCAGGAACCACTCAGCTAAGCCCAGTCAACCCACATGAGAGACGATGGATGGTTGTTTTAAAGCACACCAGAGTAATGACTGAACATGAGGAGCATACAGGGATAGATCTAAGCAGAAAAATGGAAAAGCAGATCCTGTCAGAAAAATTCTATCCATTGCCTGGAGGACGTGCTCTGAAATGTGTCTACTGATCTTACTCAGTCTTTGTGGCTGAGGAAGCCAAGTCAGTCTCACAAACCTCAGGTCTCAGGCATATATTTACAGCAGGAGTCTTATTCTCAGTGTAGGTGCATGTTTTGAAAGCTCCCAAACTGAGAAAAAAATGTGAAAATTGGCCAAGATTGGTAAATCTTTAAATTCCCGAAAAAACTGACAGTAATACTGTCCAAATGAGTTGGGTACACATGACTTTCTCTCACTGAGGATGGACTAAGAAGAATTATAAAGCATGCAAGAAAGTCCGATGTGTGGCTTGTAGTACACACAGTGAATAAAAAGGGACCACAGCCAACAATGACCAGCAATAGAGAAACAAGAAAAGAACACTGGAATGGGCATGTTTAAAATATTTTAAGAAATTCCTTAAATATATGTACAAAGACACATGTATGCACATGCAAAGATTTATATCACAAATAACTAGAAATTTTAAAGCTGAATCTAAAAAATTCTCAAAATACTACATAAAGAGCTAAAGTGGCATGAAAAGAAGATAAGAGAAGAGAAGAGAAGAGAAGGGAGGAGAGGAGAGGAGAAGAGAATTTTAAAGCTATAATGAGAATTTTAGGATGAGGATATGAAGTAAATGCACTGGGCTATATAATTTTTCCAGAGATAAAGAAATTCCTGAATTCTTGACTTGAAAAATTGTTAGGTCTTACATTAAATTTCTCATGCAATGGAATTTCTGACATATATCTTATATATAGCATACACAAAATACTATATTACATATTGTATAATTTGTATAAAATATTGGCTTCATTTCATTCTATGAACGTATGACTTCATTATCATAAATGTCTTTTATAGTACCTGCTAATAATGGAACTGAATCATTGGTCTATCTTTTTTCTACATTTTTCATGGCCCCTTTCTCATATCCATACCTTTCCTTTCTATGTTCCCTTTACCAGAATTACCCAATCCTGTCTCCAGTGGATCCATTCTGACCAACCCAAGCCAATATATCCACATTTTCTATGATTTATAACATGTGGCTGAGGAGTAGCTTAGTGGTACAGTGCTTACTTAGCATGCACAAAGCCTTGGGTTATAAAAATATTATACCACTAAAGTTTTCACTTGTTTGGCTTTTAGTTCATTGGGTTTTAATTTTGTATAGAAGCTTTTTCAGGTTGAAGGCCTTAGTTTGTACTTTTATGGGGTCCATTGTTACTTGATTTGCTCTAAACCACACCACCACTACTTCTTCTGCTACTACCATTGCTAATACTAGTGATGTCTGACAAAGGCCTCAAGCTATAACACAAAAATTTTGAATAGAATTTTTGAATGAAATTGTGAAGCTAAGGACTCTTGATTATGATGAAAGGAAGTAGAGGAAAGAAATTCAGAAAACAGGAAAAATGTCAGAGGAGGATGATTATTGTTAAAAGTCAGAAAAGAAAAGAGGACTGGGACTTACTCTCTGAATGGGCAGAATGGGAGGGAAAGAGAATAAAGGTCCTCAGACTCATTCAAGATGCAGAGACTATTTGCCCAATAGTAAGCCTAAGGAATGTCTTGGAGAAACCGGTTGTCCAGTCCAAAGAACCACTTTTCTGGATGTGCAGCATCACTCTTTGAGTGACCAGGTTCACTGGAATAATTGAGGATTATTTCAGAGTTCTCAGTACCCAAGAATGTTCTCAGGATATAGTGTTACATCAATGCAGGATAGGTGCAAGCTGCAGCTCCATAGATTCAGTAACTTCGCTCAACAAAGACCCAAGTGTTTGATCCCACTCCACTCAGTCTGATGAGTGTATAGAAAGACCTTTTTAAATATCATCAAAACCATGTGCAAATTTTCTATAATGACTGATCCTCAATCACTGATCCCACTGGGTTCATTTCCATAGGCTTTAACTTTTATCATCTTAGAAGAGAAAATTCCTTTAATCTCAAATATCTTGGTCTCCTAAAGTAAGTTCCCTTCATTTTATACAAAAAAGTCAAATGATTATTTTCTTGGTAGTTTGTTAATTGAGTTTCTACATTGTGTGTGATGACTTTTTATTTAAAATATCCTAATACATCAGTCTGCTTTGTTGCTGTCTTTCACTTCCTGGTTCAATCATTCACAAAACATCCTTATCCTTCTTGGCTTGTCCCAAATTTCATTTGATGCTAAACTAACTTCGTATTTAATAAGCTGACCTGAGTAATTTGCTTAGAACAAACAGAGTAGTTCTTTCAATGTTTGTTTACAAAATGTCAAAGCCAGAAATCAGTCTGGAGATAACTTACTACTATGGGCCTTGTGACTAAATGGGGAACAGAAGCTAATAAATGAATTAAAGTAATTTTTTCTTTCAAATTTAATTTGTTCCTTACAACTACATTGTTCCATCTGTCATCTACAATTAACTGTTATATTTAGATCAAGAATGAATCTCATACTACTGTTTTGGACGTTTGGCATCAATCTTTAGATCCTTTTGAGCTCATATTTACAAATTTGTGATACTTTTCTGTTGCTCTCTATTATACTACTGTGAGTCCAGGTGTGGAGTGATATGGGCTGGGACATGAGAAGCCTAGACTTATCCTCTGACTCTGCCAGACAGTACCTGTGACCTATTGGGTAATAATATGACACCATTACATCAATTTCTCTATTCTACATTGAGGTGGGATGATCTATGGATAAACCTCGTATGTTCTTTGACACTTAAGATTTTTAATGTGTTTGAGCATTTTTGCTCCTCAGCTTTTAGAGAGGCTTACATTTTTCATTATAATGTATCTATAACATCCATAAGTTAAGACACTACAAATACAGTATTTTCTACTATTATTTCAGAATTTGCATAATATATTTTATCATTTTATGTTTTCAAGGGAGCATTCTATTTTATGAAGTTAGAGTTTTATGTATTAAATTGTTTTCTAAATTTAGTGAACCTATGATTCAGCCATATTGCAAGGAAAAATGTACTTTTTCCCCTTTATTAAATTTATAGTACATTTTAGATATACATTATGATCACATTTAACATTGAGAATTTGTATCTGTGCATGATGCATCATGATTTTCATTTTAGAATGGACTTTTTGATAAACTATTCTAGAATAACAATGGTCATCATACAAAAATATCTAATCCCTACCTCACACCATACAAAAAGTTTCAGATATGTGAATGTGAAAAGCCAAAACTAAAAACTTTTTGTAGATGTGAGAGTATATCTATAAAAGTAATTACAAAATAAGATAAAAACTACATATCACAGAGGAACACATTCATAAATTTTCTGATTGTTGCTAATTTATGATCAAAGACTTCTAAGCAAATTTTGAAAACATACCACATACTAGAACAAGGTATTTCAAAACTTAGAACATATAGAGAATTAGTATGTTGAATATATGATAATTTTCTATATATAGAAACATACAAAAGATGAAGAAAGCAAATGAAATAAAGAGACAATCCAGAGGAAAGTCATAAAAAATGCCTTTTTCCTTTTATGTTTCTCCCAGCTCTCACAAGCCTTTTCATTTCTTAGTGATTATTGATTATACGACTTCTTTTAACATTTATGTTGTGCCATTTGTCCTGCCCATTTGCTTTTTTTAAAAGTCTCTGAAGGAAAAGCAGTATGTTTTAAGCCTTTAAATATATCCTTCACATATTCCCAGATACCCAAGAGAAAAATTAATATTTATGTTTTTACATTGTAGAATCTCTGAAATTAAGATGTACATGATAGTGTATGGCATTTGATGTTGTCAGCCAGGCAACTCTCCCAGTGTAGTTGCCTTGACTGCACAAGCATGAATCTAGTTATCACTATTCATATTTTCATCACTTGAGTTGAATTATGGGTATCACTGTCATTATACTTATCTACTTTGTGGAATTAAAATATATTTTAAAAGATGTCACAATGACTTGACATTGATACATAAAGTTACAATGAAGGCAGCCGGCTTGAAAACAAAGTAATGGGACAAAACTGGTATCTGTGAAGCAAATATTTATCACTGTCAAGTGACTGTAATTCCACATTTTTTTCCCTCAAAATATAGACCAGATTCGTTATGGGGAGGTCACAAAAAAAGAAATTTACAAGTAGATGAAGCTGTAGAAAATTCTGACCTTAAGATGTATGCTAAAGAATTGCTTAAAATAAGCCAAGAAATGCAGCCCAAGGCAAAAGGAATTGTCAAGGGTCTCCAGAGCAAATCCAACGAACTTGTACAGATGTGATTGGTACATGCTGACTTTTATTTAATCATGAAAGTACCAGCTTCAAAACTTGAAGAATCTATGTTAGAATCATGAAACAAAATTTTTTGCCTAATGGTGGTATATTCTACTAAGAAATGAAAACTTAGTGCATTTGCTGGCAGGGAAAGAAGGTGATGTTGTGGAGATATACATAAATATCGATAGTATGGAAATGTGCTGACTAAATCACTTCACTTTCTCCCCATATATGCATAGTAGTGATATATGATTTTAAAATGCTGGCTAAATATGTCTAAAAAAAGATCTTTTGATATACTGTAAAATATACAATATTGCAATTTAAAAATTGTAATGTATATAAATGAAGGTGCATTCAATATACAGTTGAAATAATAGAAGTGATGGTTTTCACTAGGATGTGTTTACATTTCCCATTACTAGACTGGACTCCTAATTAGCACTGATGAGTCCATTGTAGTGGAAGGACTAATCCTAGACCTAGCCTGTAAGAGACCCAGGAGCATCTGTATTTGTTCTTGTGGAAAGCCAACAATTTTTTCCTATGCTGTTGAATTTAGTTTTTTGGTTTTTTGTTTTGTTTTGTTTTGGTGTTAGTAATGCTAGTCTTTTCAAATGAGTTAGGAAGTATTCCCTCTACTTTTAGTTTTTGGAAGAGTTGGATTTCAGTTTTGGAAGAGAAGGACTGGTATTAACCCTTCAAATCATTGGTAGAATTCATTGATAAACTTTGGCTAATGATTTTTGTTCTTTATTTTTGGATTACTGATTAGATCTCAACACAGATCTATCAATGCTTTCTATTTCTTTGTGAATTGGTCTTGGTAGGTTTTATATTTTTGAGAGTTTGTTTATTTCATTTAGGCTATCTAGTTTGATTATAATTGTATGAAATATTTCTTTGGAATTGGTTTATTTCAACAATGATAGCAATGTATGCATTGTTATATCAAATTTGATTAATTTGATATTCTTTCTTTTCTTTGCCAAACTAGCTAAAGATTTGCCAGTTTTGTTGATCTTTCCAAAGAAATTGTAACTAGGTTTTCAAAAAAGTTCCTGTACTGTTTTTCTACTCTCTGCTTTATTTCTGTCTGTTATAGTCTTTATTATTATTTCCTCTGCTAGCTTTGGGTTTAATTCCATCTTGATCATCTAGTCTCTTGTTGATAAACTAAAGTTGTTGATTTGAGATTTTTTTCCTTTTCTTCATTACTTTATTGTTGGGGGGTGCAGTTACTAGGAATTGAACCCAGCCTCTTTGCTCTGAGCTATACCCTAATTCTCTTTATTTTCAATTTTGAGACAGGGTCTTGCTGAATTACTATGATGCCAAGTGAAACTGAATGTATTAACCTCTTTTTTGAGTCAGGCTTCCAGAGTGTTGGGCTTACAAGTAAGCATCACAATGCCTGGCTTTCTTTTTCATTTGTAATGTATTTATAGCTATAAAATCCCTCTTAGAATTGTTTTTCCTGCATTCCTGGTTTTTTCCCCTCTTTTTTTTTTTTTTTGTACCAACAATTGAACCCAGGGTCTAGGTCTTGCCAAACTGGCACTGTGCCACTGAGTTCTATTCCTGGCCCTGTCTTCTTAAGTTTTGGTATGTTTTGTTTTCATTTATTTTAAGATATGATGTGATTTTTTTACTTTTATTCATTTGAAAATGAGAATATTGTGTAATTTTCACGTGTTTGTGAATTTTCTGAATTAATTTGTTATTGATTTCTTATTTTATTCTACTGTGACCATAAAAGACATTTTGTACAATAACAGTGTTTTAAAGATTTTTACATGGCTTGTTTTGTGCCCTGGGGGATGTTCCATGTGGACTTGAGGCAACTATGCATTCTGTGGTTATTCGGTGTCAATCATTATGTTATTAGGTGACTTCAAGTTATGATGCTCATCCTTCAATGTCAATCCGAAGGAGTCCTTTCACCATTTCTTTCCACACAAGTCTAGAGGGAATGAGCTTTCTCATCTTTTGTGTATCACAGGATATCTTAAGTTCTCCCTCACTGTGGAAGAGCAGTTTTGTTAAATATAGAATCTTTGGTTGATAGTTGTCTTCTTACAGGGCTTTCATTATCTTGTTCCACTGTCTTTGGGACTATAGAGTTTCCGCCAAGAAACTGACCAATAATATCATTAAAGATCCCTTGTATCTACAAATGGCTTTTCTCTGTTTGCTTTCATCATTCTTTGCCTTCCTCTTTTAATGATTTGATTATAATGTTTCAATATAGGTCCTTTTGAGGATTATTTTACTTGGAATTTCTTGATCTTCTTGCATCTGTACAGCAACATATTTAGTCAAGTTTAGAATGGTTTTAGACATTATTTCTTCAATTAATCTCTTTACTCCTTTCTCTCTTCTTCTTTGACTCCTACAAGTGTACACGGCGTTAAACTTAATGCTATCTCATGCATCCTTTGTTTTGTCTACTTTTTTTCTTTCCCTCAGACTTAATCATTTCAATTTTTCTACCTTTCTGGTCACTAATTCTGTCTTCTGCTGCTTCACTCTGCTACTAAATCCTTGTAGTTATTATAGCAATTCAGCTCTAGAATATGTTTGGTTCCCTTTAATAATTTCTATTTGTTGATACCTTCATTTGGTTCACAGCCCTGTATTGATTTCATGTAGCTTTCTTTTCACTTTTTGTACATATTTAAGATGGCTGGCTTTGTCTAGTAAGTTCAGTGTTGTGCTTCCTCAGGATGACTCCTACTCATGCGTTTTATTGGTTTGAGTGTACCACACTTTGCTGTGTATTTTTGTGACTTTTGAATTTTAGCACTGTTAAAAATTAGACAATTGAAAAAGCAGGTATTCCCCTAGACTTTATAGATATAGACCATCTTTGTGCCTGAGTAGTCATTTACTTAGTATCTGGGTATGCTCTGAGTGAGAGATGAAATCATGAGTTTCTCCAGTTATTTTCTGAGCACATATTTTTGGTGAGTTTACATAATGCTTTCTTAATTCTCTCAAATGCACAGCTGTTTTTTGAGTGCCTAACTTTCCAAATAAATAAGTTCAGTTTAGATCATCTTTGGGACCACAGATTGCTTACTACATGTCCCCATCCATAGTACTTTCTCTAGGAATCCGTGGGCTAACAGTCCTCCTGAAGCTATTTAAAGCAGTGTCTTTTGCTTTTCCACACCTGATATCTAAGTCTGGAAAGATGGAATGTAGTTCTTTAAGGTGTCTCCAGATAAATTAGAACACCACAAAAATCTTCTGCTGGATTGCTCTTACTTAAGGGAGTAAACGATGCTGCAACCTCTTCATGACCAAGACTACACCACGATGGGTGAAGGCTAAGGCATGGATGAATAAAAATTCCATCCAATTTCTTACCATGCTGAGTGGAATTTTTGTTTATTAGGTATAGTCTTGGCCACTGTAGATTTTTTACCTTTTATCTATAGTTCTTATAAGTTAGTTCACCCAGTTTTAGGTTATCTTTCAATGTTTCCCCAGGAAAACAAGGGGTTATTGAAAGTTCCTGGTCAACCAGTCTGCATGAGTCTGTTTGCTCCCCTTTTGAATGACAGCATCTAAATGAAATTATCCAATTTATGCCTCACTATTGTATATTGGAGTTCAGGGCAGATAGCTTGTCTTTTTAGTTTACAAAAACCTAAATCAAGAATGTTGTGTCAAAGAGCAGCCTATATATGTGAGGTTAATAATGAGACCTGAACTTTGATCTACTACCACAATGGAATGAGATTTTTGAGAAATGGGTTCATGTGCTTTGTACATGTAAGAGATGAAATGCTGTTGCTTGTGAGCTAGGTATGACAGAAAACAATGTGTCGAATGCTGCTGCTGCGTGTCCTCTAATGGAAAGACTGGGATTGTCAATACAAGAAGCAACATACCAAACCTCAGTAACAATGGCTTGTTCAGTACAGTCAGTCAGTTATGAGCTATGGCTGAGGGAAAGCGTGATAAGTCATGGATCCCAAACAACTGATTAACATTAAATTCTGTGAGTTTCATTAAAGTTGCACAATCATTCACTTCAGGTCCAGCTTTTTAGGAAAAGTCATCATGGGAGATGAAACTTATGCCTATGGTTATGACGCTGAAACCCAGGGTCAGTTTTTAATTAAAATCACTCGGTTCTCCTCAGAGGAAAAGCATGTCAATTAATATACAGCATCCAAAATACTGTTGATGGCACTGTGTTTGTATCCAAGAGTGCTCTCATGAACTATGAATAATATAAGGGCTTATTAAATCATTTGAGGAAAGATGTGTGTAGAAAATGGACTGAAAAATAGGCAAATGGTTTCATCCTTCTTCATGGCAATGCTCCATGCCACAGACTGCTTCTGCTCTGGCAATACCCATCCATTAGAACGTTATATGTGTCGTGACCCACTTTATTCATCAGCTGTGGCACCAAGAGATTTCCGGCTTTTCCTAAAGTCAAAGTTTCCCAGTGAAAAGTAAACCTTTTGCGTTGATTAAAGACAGCAAGGTGGCCACAACTTCAGTACAACTACGGATGCTTCCAAGACTTCCAAAACTACTTCAGAAAGTGGCAAGAATGATGAGCTAATTGTATTCAAAGTGAGAAGGTATATTTTGAGTAGGATTAATGGCAAAGGGTCTTTTACTATAATCATTTTAATTTAATCATTCACTATCTTCTTTGATCACACCTTATGTTATGATAGGTCATTTTCAAAGACTGCCAACAAGAAAGTCTCTTTCTTTTAAGTACATGCCACTGTTTATTATGAGACTCTTCATGTGCCATGTCTCTTTTTCTCTATTTATTCCTACATTCTAGTAAGAAAATGCCTGTATTTTGAACATAAAATTCTGGATATTAAATTCTTTCTCTGCCATTTACAAGCTATGATGCCAGGCTTAAGCAATTTCATCTCTCTGAACCAAGGTCTATAGTTTGGAGTGAAGTTAACAATTATGGTGTGGAATTTGAGGAGAAGAAGGCATGGTAAGATGGGAAATTGGGTCCCTTTGTATAAATGAGCACAATTTATACCACTGTTTGTGGGGTACAAAATCTTATGTACAATTCACAGTACACAGTAAGTATACAAGTGATAGTAATTAATGAACCCTCTTTTAAGAGGTTTAGATGTTGAGTTGTTCTCAGAGCTCTAAAGAAGGAAGTGATAATGCCATACTAACAACATGAGCCTTGAATCTGTCTGAAATTAGGAATTAGATAAGTATAATTATTGTTATTGTTGTTGCTAGTATTATTTAAGCAAGTGGCTTTACTCAGTATGTCTTTGGTAATATTTTAAAGTATCATGTTAGCTCTTGCTTAAGTTCTGTTGTACACCCAGAAAATTAAATACTATTCAGTGATTAAAAAAATTAACTAATGAACCATAAAAACCCAAAGGGGGAGGGGAAGAAAGAAGAGAAACAAACATGGAGAACACTTACATGTATATTTTTAAGTAAAAGAAGCCAGTCTAAAAAGATTCTATCTTGTACAATTCCTATTATAGAAGATACAGGATTATACTCTCTATGATACTGCAATGGTACATAGGCCATATTTTGCATGTATCTAAACTCATTGAGCCAGAATGGTGGCACATACTTGTACTTCCAGTACTCTGGAAGAATGAAGCAAGAAGATCACAAGTTCAAGCCTGTTTTTGGCAACTTAGTAAGATTCTGTTTAAAAATAAATAAAAAGGCTGGGAATTTAGCTTAGTGGTTCCAGGTGCCTGCCTTGCAAGCACAAGGTCCCGAGTTCGATCCCCAGTAACCACATAACACAATGCCTGGCATGATGCCTCATGCCCACCTGCAATCAGCACCATGTACGACAGTACCAGGCATGGTGGCTCATACCTGTAATCTCAGCACTTGGGAGGCAAGGCAGGAGGATTGCTATGAGTTCGAGGTCATCTTAGCTACACAGTGAGCTCAGGGCCAGCCTGAACTACAAAGCAAGACCTTGTCTCCAAAGAAAGAACATTTTAAGAATGAATAAATTAAAAAAAAAAAAGTTGGAAATGTAGCTCAATAGGAAAGTTCTGAGTTCAATCACTAGTTGTGCAAAAAACAAAAAACAAAACACTTTCCTCACAGAATAGTACAATGTAAAGAATGAACATTGAATCAAAACATTAATTTTAGTTAATAACAATGTATCAATGTTAGATCATCAATTACATAGTGTTCTGAAATATTGTAAGATATCAACATCAGGGCAAAGGGGTGGGGAAGAAGCATTTGAGACTTTTCTGTACATTCTGTACATTTTTTCAGGAAATCTGAAACCACCCTAAAATGAAATCCATTTCATAAAACATAGACACTAAAAACATCAAATATATGGATGTTTTGACTACGTTTTGAATTGGGTGGCTATTTGAGAATGATTACAGACAGCCTTTTGAAATTCTGGTGGACCATGTTTGGAAGATCTTAGAGGAAGTACTTTTTCAACTACTACAGTGAAAGTAAAAGATGAGCTTTCTCCTTCTGGAAAGACTAAGCAGGGTAGTACTGAACCTGTGCCCTAACACTTCCAGTCACATGACCCTGCGGAGCTCACTCAACTGTTATCAGTCTCCTCATCTGTAAAGGAAGATAATTTTGTGGTTTCTTACCACATAACATTTGTGAGAATTAAGTAGAGAAGAGGTATGTAAGAGTACAGTGGTAATAGGCACCAATGAATGATAACTTTCATTGTTAGGCAAAACTGAGTAACGTCTTCTAAGAACTGTCACTACATTCTCTACCTTGGCTCATGCATCCACTGAAATTAAGAATCATGATGTCTATTAAAAATTCTCTCAATGACACTCAACTTTACTGAAGCATAGGAAGTAATCGGGAACCATAATAGTTCTAAGAAATGAAATAAAATGAAGCTAATGTAAATAAAAGGGGGTTACTACTGGCTTTTCCCAGTTAATTAGCATATGCACATTCAATTATTCATACCTTAGGAACTCATTTAGGCAATCAGGTATCCCATAAATATTCATCTTATTTACCTTCAGTGTCTTTGTTGTTAGGAAGGGAATTTAGCAGTGGTTTTTCAATATTTTTCACAACTGGATGCTTAGAAAAAGATTACCTGGGACTGAATTCGTATGTCATTAATGGTGAAAACGATCTGCTGCATGAACTCAGAATTAACAAAAGGGTGCTCTGTGCTCCATGTCATCTCCTAGGTGAGGCTTCCAACTTGGCCGGGAAAGGCCCAAGTTCTCACAGTGAGGCGGTAAATGGGACCTCAGAGGTGCGATTCTGACCTTCGGCCACTAGCATGTGCTCTTGAATAGTTTTTGATGGCAATCAGACCTTGGCCCACAGGTCCTGGGAAGGCTACCCCTCTGGTTCTAATTTGGTGGAGGCAGAAAGAATGTGATTGATGTGTGACAGTGCTGTGCCACCAGCACAGACATGTCTCCACCATCCCAAAAATGACTCTTACCATGGGAGCTGAAGGATGAATGTGCAGGCAGGACCATATAGTTTATAGATCTAGGGCAGAAAGAAAATGCTGGGCCACTTGTTCAAAACTGGGAATTCTAATGTGGCCATGGTGGCCTTTCTAAGCCCAGGGCTCTGGATCGTCACGTGGGGTTGGGCCACTGGTATGAGGCACTGACGATTCTTTTTTCTAACTGCCTCCATCAGAGGGATGACCGCATCAGGATGAATGATCTTTCTTTGTTATTAGGAACACACATTTTGCATTTTACGGCCAATTTTCTCTTAGAATCACCAGAGAGCAGGCTCCAGACCCCACCAAGGCTAGCAAAATCCATGGTTGCCTAAGTCTTTTATGTAAATTTACACCTTATCTGGATATAACCTATGCACATCCCCCTATATACCTAAATTATCACCAGATGACTTACGATAAATATCCAACACAGTATAAGTAGTTATAGTGGATTATTTAGAAAATAAAAAAAAGTTTGTACATGCCCGATACAGATCTTTTTTTTTTTTTTTTCTTTCTCTTTTTTACCCTTTTGAATTCTCAGATGGGTGAATTTTCAGACTTGGACCCTATGGCTATAGAAAGCTAAATGTTCTACGCATTACTTGAGTGCTAATTAGATCTAGACCCTATGCTGACTTTTACATGTTCTCTATCTTCTAACAGACTCAAGAGTCTTCATGTTGCAGGCAAAAGAAATTAAGATTTAGAGAGAGCAGATGATGTAATAGGAGGTGACTGAATAGGGTAGAGACCCGGGCTGTGCTGTGTCTGACTCTGAGCCCCGTGTTTCCCCATCTTATTATGCTGCTTCATAGAGTCGGAATTGGCGAACTTGAGAAATACCACATGTGCAGTTTGGGGATGTTTTCCTATTTCGCCTCCTTTTATTTCCTTTTTTTTTAAAATTATCTTTATTGGTACATTAAATATACACATCATGATTGCACTCCATAATGGGGATTTGTACCAGTATAAGAAACAACTTAATTCTCATTTTTTCCCATAGCCCCACCCACCCTACCACCCCCCCCATATATATAAAATTTGTTTCCTTACTTTTTGTTACAATCTCCACATTGTCCCCTTTCACCTTATTTTACATTGAGCATTTTCCTTTTATTTCCTTTTAAAGATCCGGCAACATCCCTCAGCTCTCCTCACCAGGCTCTGCACTCCCTTCTCTGGGTGACAGGAAACACAGCAAGAAAATTTTACAGGGCAAATTACAAGTGTCGCTTCCACCTTGGGCTGCAGACAAAAGCCCTTTTCACTCTGTCAAAGGAATACAGTCAGCTAAACAGTATAAACTAGCGGGACCATTTAATTTCCAAAGAGGATCCAGTCTAAACTTTTTTGATTCACACTTGAAGTAAATCAGTCTGATGTAGGGAGGGTCATGAAAGCCCCTTTGAGAAGAGAGAGGTCTTCAGAATGCAGAGCGGGCTGAAGTAGTCCCATAACTTCTCACACTCCCGACGTCTAAAAATCGGGGACCATGGTGTAAGACGAAACTATGACATGGCCTGTTGAAAGTCCGTTCTTACTTAATGGGCAGTCCCAAAGAGGGCAGTCCCAAAGTGTCGCCGCCATTGGAAGGGAAGGCGCCTTTTGTTAGAAGCTTAGCAAAGCGACTCCGGTTGCCATGAAGACAGAATCAGCATGAAGGACTGTTGCAGGCTTTGGAGCTGTGCTCCGCTTGGAAGCCATGGCCCCCTTGCAGCCAGCAAACAGCATGAGCGGCCTTCCCAAAGCTCGGCTGCTCATTAGAGCCATCAGTTAACCCCCTGCCCCTGCCCGTTGCCTACTTATTGTAATTAATTTTATGGCCCCTTTAAAAAGAGAGAGAGAAAAGAAAAGGGAGACCTCTACATTTTATGCTACATTGCACAAGCAATTGAAAGTTGCAGGCAAAGAAGAAAAAAAGAAAAAAAGATCCAAGCACCAAATGTTTAGCAGGCTTTTCTTCTATTTTAAATGAGCAACCTATTTAAATCAATTATCAGCTCAAAATGAGCAGGCTGATCTAATTAGTCTTGGCCCCTGGTGGGTTAATGAATAAAAGCGAGGTGCTGAGTGGGGGAGGCTTTCTCTGGAGTCTTCAGAACTGACCACACTTACACAGACCCCTCCTGGGGTTGCCGAGTCTCATAGAATTGTAGGAAGACAGGGAAAGAGAAGAGCATTATTAGTTCCATCAACAGAATGACTAAGCATTGCATGGCATATTTTCAACCCGTGTTTTGCCACACAGTGATCATTACCATTTGATAAGTAGCTCGGATTTGCAAATAAATCAATTTGTGTTTTCTTTAAGCATGTTTGAAATGGAACAACGTATTGACTTTGGAAGAAAACATGCTGGTGAGCGATGACAGCTCCGGGCCTGAATCTTGGCACAAGGAACTTCCTCCCTCTTCCCACCCTCCCCACGCTTTAGCTTTTATCTAATCATAATGGCCCCTGGACATTAATATATAGTTAATTAAGGAACTAATATAAGGAAGCAGGAGTGGGAAATATAATGAACAATAAGTTTGTGAGTGCTGGGTTGGAAGGTCTCAAGTTTCCCAGGATTTTTTAAAAATACATCTTTTTGAGCATTCCTCTGTGCAAGGAAGCAGATATTTGCTTTTTGGGTTATGACATTTCTTACCCCAAATGTTAACTCTCTGGTAAATGTTACAAGTATTTATGGTTTGGGAATTTGATATCTGTTACTTTTTGAATTACTCTTTTTCTAGTGGAAATTCCACTGGCTTTGAAGTCAGGCAGCCCAGCTCTGTGGCTCAACTGTGTGACCTTAGGTAAACTTCTTGTCTCTGAGCCTCAGCTTCGTCATCTTTAACTGGGGGGTGATCTCACTGAGTTATTCTGAGGATTGAGATGCTATATATGAAGTGACCATGAATACATGCCCTGCTTCTGCTGTGCTCAAATGGGGGGAGCTAAAGACATTTGGCAGAGTAGAAGTGACGTTGTTTTTCAAAATAATGCACTAAGTGTGTAAATTTTTCTGTACTGGATTTTACTTGAACTAGGTTACTTTTCATATAACTTAAGGAATGACATCCCCCATACCAAATAAAGAATTCTGCCAGGGCCAAGGCTTTAGGTCAGTTCTTTCGATACCTGCCTTGCACATGCAAGGTCTTCAGGGAACCAATCTTTCATTTCCACTTAAGGATGGAGAATAGCTACAAGCTAGGTCCAGTTCTGCTGTCTGTTTCAGTGGGTGGCATTTTTGGACTGCAAAACATTGTCATTGACATTTCAGAAAGCCAATCATTACCAGGGTGGTGTTCACAATTCCCAGGCTGAGCTTGGACCAAGACTCATTGCTAGGTACCGAAGAACTATGGTCCGTTAATCCTTTTCCTCTCCCTCCATTACATTTCAGCATGGCCAGAGAGACTTGAGAAATATTGGGACAGTTTTGAACTATCAAGTTAATATATTGGCCTATGAACTGAGATGTTTCTTTGCTATAAAACAACTATGTCCTTTAGGACATTTTAAAGAAGTTTCAATATTTCATCAATGAAATGGCTGGGAATATTAGCCACTATGGAAATCAAAGTCCCACTGTATCATGGCCATTCATGGCTTTTTTCATCAGTCCTGGTCACCACCCTGTTCTGCTTTCAGGTTGGAAGGCCTTCTGATGGAAAGTTATATGGAGATCAAAGTGGTGAGTTTTGGAAGATGAGGGAATATTTTGCAGAATCTCATGTGAACTAGATTTTGGCTTTGGATGACAATGAGTGGGTGTGGGAGCATTCAGGGGCATGTATAAAGGAATGCTGGAAATAATTTGCTATTTTTAGAGACACAGACAGACAGAAGAGTCAAAGGGAAGAAATATCTTTTGCAACCAGGGAATGCAAACTTTGTAGTTCATCATAGTTTCAACATGGGTTTTTACAATGATTTATTCAATTAACCTCTTGCGTGTAACCCCCATGTTTAAATAAGCAGAATCTGAGAACAACAATTATAACTTCACTAACAAGAAGCTGGGTAAGTAGTAAGTGTTTAAAAATCCTACCATTGGAGCCTGGTAATTTTTAACATATAATTACCTCTTTTATTATATTTTGATTAGATTAAAATTAATGCATTATTAAGTCATGATATGTTCAACCATCTAGACCTCTGTATAGACACAGATAGCAGTTTCTTTTTTTCCCCTTCCCCAGGTCTAAGTTAATTAAATTTCCTTTAATTATAATTTACTAAAAAGCTTCACTTTTGCCACTATTATGTCTTTTGAACTTTGAAATTTTTTTAAAAAAGGACCTTAAAATGGTCTTTTACAGGAGAAATGAACTGTCAGCGAATTCAGGCAAAATTAATTATTTCAGCTTGATAAACCTTTTCATCTATTTGACTCCTTATACAGAAAAGCCAATTAATAATGTCAAACATGCTTTGCCTCCAGGGACCTGCAAGTTCTAATGAGTCTGTTTACTGTGGAGTGGCTAGCAGAATGAGCTTCATGTAGAAATTTTCTAATCGCGCCACACCTGTCAAGCGCAGTCTCATTATCTGTGTACCAAGGGCAAACCTCATTTTGTCAGTAGTGGTTTTCGAAGAACTAACAGATGCCTGGGGGAACATGCAGGACTGTCGGCCGGTAGATGAGTCACTTAATTACCAATCAGAGCAGCCGGGCTGAATGCCTAATGCTCCTTAGTTGCGATCTCCTTCACCCCAACTCCGCGCACGCATCTTATCGCTGACCAGGAGCCCCTACGCTTCTCATTGCTCAGTGCTCCTCCACCGTGACCCCTTTCTCCCTAGTACTCTGAGGTGATGATTGATGAGGCACCTCTGGAAACAGTGATTAATCACACGTGTATTGTACCGCAAGCAGGGCAATCTGTGGGCCTTGGCTCCACCTGCCTGGGTGCTGATAATGATTGGTGGGTAGGGGCAGAGCAGGCCTTCCCATGCCACCCTGAGGGAGACCACACATTCCCTCCTCCCATACATGTGCCTTTTGGCCTTCTGAGAAGCTCTGCTCTGCAGATGTTTGCCAGCAGACAGGAGTTCAGCATCCCGCAAAGCGCGCATCCTATCAGACTGAGACTGTCCAGCTGTCACCTGGGGATGGTGCTCACCTCACTTTCTGAATTAGCAGGTGTGGGGGGACTTGAGATTCTGCACATCCAGCCTGCTCGTGGGGGTGCTATGAGAGAGCGGGACTCAGATGGAAGACAGAATTGGGATGGGAGGTTTTCTAATAAGCTATTCATCTCTTCTGGACCTTAGATTCCTACCTCCAGCACACTACAGAAGATGATGTTCCCCTGATGTCTGCAGAGTATCATGGAAACTCTAAGATGAAAATCCTACTATCAGGGCCCTGTTTGGCCTCCCAATTCCACCCCACTGCAAATGCATATGGCTCAAATCACATCTCCTCTTATCACACGACCAGATCCTTGTAGGCCCAGCCTCTGGTACAGAGCCTGTATTACCTTATACATAAGGATCCATGAAGTGCCTTACCTTGGCAGCTAGGTTGGAGCTTCTTGAAGCAGTTCTCTTTTGTTTGCTGCTCCTACCCGTGTTTATCTCGGGAACCTGCTTTCATGAGCCACCTTCCTCTGCCTCACCACATCGCTTTTCATTTGTCTTCAGCTGCAGCAGTTCTGTACTTACTGGTGTCTCTGATTCTAGTTTCTTTCCTGGCTCATCCACCCTTAAAGGTCACCAGAACCTGCCTAAAATTAAAATGTGCTTTTGCCAACTGCTGCTGCTGCAGCCCCTCGCCTTATCCCTGCCAATTTCCCCCTCACCAGCTGACCAACATCACACACTACTTCAGCTTCTCATTTGAAGAAAGTCTGATGTGACTACATCGGAATCCACAGCGCTCAGGGTGACTTTGTAACATGTCATCATGCCCAGAAAGGACATCGATCTGCAAAGCAAGCTGGTGCAGCAAATTTGGAATATTGATATTGTAGTCCTGAATTTCGAATCAAAGTCTACCATTTAGGGGCAGGTCAGCTGTTCTTGTTCAGCTTTTTTACCTTTTCAGCAAAATTGAGGGATAACATCTAATTTACCTAATATGATAAAGCCTAGAGAAGAAACTTAATAAAGAACAGATATTTATTACTATTTATTGAAATACTCTGTCCTCTGAGAAATGTGATGTTACTGAGCTATGAGATTAAGGTCTAAAAGAAATCCGACGGTTCACATAAAATCAGGCAATGGACTTTGAGTAAATCGAATACAGTTAACCTCTCCTATCATTAGCTTTATTTCCCCCAGAAAAACTGTGTTCCAGGGGAAATCTCAAAGTGGATCTGATCCAGCCAGAGCCTTCTAATTTCTTAGCCAAGGGAACAAAAGGACACTTGAAAATGGAGCCAAATTAATTCTGTTAACACTGGACTAGATTGCTTTCTACACCCCTCTCCTGTTGAATGCTGGGCAGAGAGATGGATGGATGCCTGGGGATTCCTGTCCGGCTGGAGCCCTCTGTCATGCTGGCCTTGTGCTGTACCCCTTAGACCTTTAACTCTTGGCCACCAGAAAATACTCTCAGGTACTTTAACAATGTTTTTTTTTTTTTTTTTAAGTTCCACATTTCTTCTTTTCAATATCTAGGTAGAAAAGGTTTAATCCATTTGTAAGTGTGATGATTTTTCAATATTGGCATCATTTTATTTACCACCCCCCCATTTCTAGTTCTATGATGATGGCAATGAATTCTTTTTTTTTTTTTTTTTAAATTTTGAGACAGGGTCTCACTTTTGTAGTTCAGGCTGGCCCTGAACTCAGCCTCCAACTCACAGCAATCCTCCTGCCTCTGCCTTCTGAGTGCTGGGATTACAGGCATGAGCCACCATGCCTGACACTGTGATATGTGATTCTGATTACTGGTGGGCATGAGTCTCTACACCTGGTATTGTTGTGGCTTACCATGTGATTACCAGGTATCGAACCTGGGCTCTTGCACTTGCAAGGCAGGTGTTGGAACCACTGAGCTAAATCCCTGGCCTGGCAATGAACTCTTCTTTTTTTAATTTAATCTTTATTGGTGCATAATGAATACACATCAACACTGCATTCAACTTGGAGAGTTTGTACCAGAATACGACACTTGATTCTCATTTTTTCCCTTTTTCCTCTGCCCTGCAACCCCCACCCCCTATATACACAATCTTTGTTTTATTTTTTATTATTACCACATTTGTTTTCCCCTCATTATTTACCCTTACACTCTTTCCTTTTAAATATTTTCAACTTCACAATATCAACTATACGTACTACAACTCATTTACAACTCCATTTCTGGCAATGAACTCTTAATAAGGAAGAAATCAGTTTAGATTAGGGTTGGTCCATTTGGCCAGGTACTGATGTTTCTAAAGAAAATCATGAAAATAAAGGGGTAGGGGCCATGTGTTCCCCATGCCAGATTCAACATGCCTACTTATATGACTTTATATGTTGGGGTTGCACTGATTTCATTTGACGAAGGACAGTGCAACTTTTTTAAAAGTTGGAAACCACTGTTCCAGCAAGGTTCAGACACCTGGGTCAAATTTTCTGATAATGAAGACATTCAGAACTTGTAGCTTTAGGGTTATTCTATGGCTTTTGCTAAATGTCACATACTTACTGCAACTAGCATTGTTTATCAAGTTTTAACACAGAAATATCATCTGCACCCATGAACAGCCCAGTAAGCTTTGCTCTGCAAAGAAAAAAATCATAAGAGAACAGAGAAAGAATATGTATAGAGAAGGTGGCTGACTTGATATATTCACATGGGGGGATGCTAAGAAAGTTCTTCAGAATTCCAAGACTTTCCTTTCCATGACCCTTTTAATATTGCCAAATATATTTCTACATTTTAGTTGAGAACTCATGTATTCCTCAAGCAGTAGGCCTTGTCAACATGCTTCTGGAGAATATTTGTACATTTTACACTGGACTGAGTGTGTGAGACTATTCGACTTTGTGCAGTACAGAATCACAGGTCTCAGAGCTTGACAAAAGTATTTTTAGTTCTATTCTGTCATTTTCTAGCAAGATACTCAATGTTGTAATTTTGAGAAAAGCAGAATATCCCCCATCTTTTCCCCTCAAATTGACCTCATGATTCAGAAGCAGCTTATATTAGTAAATACTTTTGGGCCAATGTAAAATGCAATGTTTTTCAAGAAGATTTCAATTTGATTCAATACAATTCATTATTTATCTAATAAGCACCTATCTTATAACTGGCATCTATCTTATAATTTAGCTAATAAGCACCTATCATAACACTGTCCAAGGCAGAGTAAGAGGTAAGCAAAAGGCTGAATCAACAAACACGTTGGGACAGAGAGACCCAAAGTGGCTAAGCTGCAGTTAGGGATACAGTTGGAACGACGGCTCTAACCTCATCAATGACCAACTTCCCAGTGTGCAAACCTTCTCTAAGAATTGGATGCTTCTTCATCTTTCAGTTGCTACAGTAAACATGTGGATCACATTAATTTCGATTTTAAAGTCTTGCTATGAAATCAATAGTTTCAACTTTCATTCTCAAAAGTAACAGGTAAAGCCTGACCTCTCCTTTGGATGCTGCCACTGTCAAAAAGGCCCAGGGCGATCTCATCTCCTCATGGCACAGTGAGGAAACCCAGCTTCTGACATGAGGAGGGCCTTATAAAGGTCACATCTTTTGTCCCCTAGGCCACAGCATTTTTTATTCCACAGAGGTGTCAACTTCAGGATACAGCCTCTCATCTCCGGATGGTACATCCTGGGCAGGTTGGCACTAATTCCATATTCATTTATGCTCCAGGTCTACTTTCTTTTAGAAAGTCTGGAAGCCTTTCCCACTTTTTAAAATAATCTAACTCTCACTCTTCACAGCTTTCCCAATGCATTACTGAGTCTGTCCAACTCTCCTGGCAAGCCCGGGAGTATTTCTGAGCCACACAGAGCACTGTGGTTAGAAAAGAATAGGGGCAGTTAATGCTCATTTCTTGCCACACATCAGTTTTGTGACCTCCCAAAGAGCCTTTCTAGTCCTCCTCTTATCAGAGCACCTAGAAAGGCTGGAGGCTGGTGATTCATATGCTCAATAGTTGGAGAAACTCTGCTTAGGGATACCATGGTGAGTATGATATTTAAATACAGTTTCTCATTAACTTACCAGGATAGAGCTGGAGGCTCACATTCATTTCTTAGAACCAGAACTACTCATGGAGTACATTCCATGGAGATTTCATTACTGAGTTTCCTGAGAAGCCATCATTTGCTTAACGTTTCCATTTTGATGTGACCATAATCACTACTTAAAACCATTAACATCCATTCAATAAGCAAAGTATAGCTTAGGCTATTTTTGAGAGGTTCTGAAAATTAGCCTAAGGAAGGGCATCATGAAAACAGACAATATTTACATATTCACCTCTCTTATCATAAGTTATATGATTTACTAAGCTATGAGGATTAAGAGATGAGAATGTCATAGGACTTTACTCCCTGGTAGTAATAAAGAATTACAAGGAAACACAAACTTGGAATATAGACTGGCAAGCAAAATAATAGGATTATTTATAAGGAGTGTTGACATAAATATATAAAAGAAAACTTCATAGAGGTGATCAGAAGGAAACTGGGTCTCCAAAGGTGAGTGAAGATTCTCTGGTGGCCATTTCAGACAGAAAGATTATCTGGGAACTTTCACTTGGCACCAACAACTACACATTGATTCCCAAGACTCAATAAACCTGGAAATATTGAAGACATTAAGGAAACATTATTTAATATTTAAAGAGAAGACTCTAAACCCTACTCCCTGAATTTGAAAGAGTTGTATCAGTTCTTACCTAAGTAATACTGCGTGCTTATCTTTGAGTTATTTCCTTTCCTATAAAATGAGTATAATAGTAACCTACTTGTAGATGTTTGTGAAAATGTGTGAGAGATGATTAACATTAATTGCTTGTAATTGTGCTTAGCTGTGATAAATGTATAGTAAATTCTACCTCGATGGTTTCATTTGCTCTTTCCACATCCAAATACATTACACTCTATATTGCTTAGTGTTAGAGTTGACAGTATGTTGAGCCAAAGACACAAGAATATTGTCTTTGGTTGGTTCCCAGTAAGATATTGTCAGCTCACTTCCTTTATTTTTGACTCTGTGGGGAAACCAACCAGCATGTTATGAGAACATCAAACAGTTCTCTGGAAAGAGAACTGGGGAGTAACTGGAGCCCCCTGCCAATGACTAGTACTAACCTACCACCATCTGTGTGAACCATCTTAGAATGAGGTAGTTGGCCCCAGGCAAACTTTCAGATGAGTGCTATCCAAGCTGACACCTCATGACCTGTCAGAGGTCCCCAAGCCAGGACCTCCCAACTAAACTACTCCCAAATTCTTGCTCCACAAAAGCTGTTTGGAATAATGGATACGGATGTCACTGAGTAATTTGTCAGATCATTCATATAATAGTAAAATCACAAGTGTTTTGGCAGCAGTAACAGGAGGAGAGGTCAGCATCTGGATACCATTTGGACCTGGAAAGTGGAGTAAGAGCAGAAGCAAAGAAACCCTGGGTTTCTTGTCCCATACAGCATTTCCATACCTTCGTGTAAACCCTCCCCTTGTTCTCACTCCTACACTGCCATGATCCTACCTGATGCTTAGCTTTAGGCTTCGACTCTGCTAGTCATGAGTTCATGAACCCATCCCTAAACTAATATCCATGATAATTAGGAATGTTAATCTCTCTTGTTACTGAGTTTATGGAGGGTGAAGTGAGGGGAACACATAGTTATTGAGCTCCTGTTGTGTGCCCAGTCCTGTACACCAGAAGTGTAATGTAACTCTCCTACAACCTATCAGGTTAGGTACTATTTATCTTTTCTTAATGAAAAAAGTAGCTCAGAATAGTTTATACTGATACAAACTACTCAAAAGTGAATACCATTTGAATTCAAATCCACTGATTATAAGCTTTAACCTTCATGTTTTTTCTTTTTCTTTCTTCTACTACACAAGAAAAACACTAAACAAAGAAAATTTGGAAAAGGTTAAAAATATATGCACAGAAACCTTTAGCAGTCCCACAAATTTTTACTCTGCTAAAATTTTAGATTTGCTACTTCTAGTTCATTTTAAAAGCATTTTTCTAAAAATTTTAATATCAGATCAGATTGTACAAAATGTTTTGAGCTTTTTTGTTCACAAATATATTCAAACAATATTTTATGTTCTTACATATCCCTTCACAAGGTAGTGATACTGATTGCAAGTAAAATTTCATTTTGATTGTATCATAATGTACTTAATGAGATATTATTATTATTGTACAACAATAGGTTGTTTCCAAAGTTTTGCTAATGTAAAGGATTATGCAACATACAGACTTGAAGATAACCCTTTATGCACATAAATGATTAGTAGGACCAAGTTTTACAAGGAATGTCACTAGGTTAAGTTTAAAGCACAAACAGTTTTGCTTTTGACAAGTATTTCCAAACTGCTCTACCATGAAGTTATGCCAAGCCTGCTCCTACTAGCAATCTGCAAAGATGCTTCTTTCTTCACATACTCACCAACAGATGTTAGAATTTTAAAAATTCTATTAGTTGATTTATTTTGATTAAATATAAAATTCTTTGGATGATTCACTCAAAAATGCCCAAGGAAGGCTTGGTGGAAAACATGCATGTGCTCATTAAAAATTTTCACGAGGTTCTCAAACACTGTAAGACTCCTATATAACATGTAAAGAGCTGCCCAGTCACTGGGTTGGTGAAGTCAAGAGGAATAAAAGAATCAAATACAAGTGTACTGTTACAAGGGAGACAAAACAGAGTAGTATCTACTGATTTCTTGTAAGTTTTACTATTCCTGGTGGTCATAGTGCTCGAGCAAGGGCCTAAAGAGCCTGTCTGATACACTAAGGGGGTTACATGACTGCAGGGCTTATGAAATGCCCAGGGCAAGCCTGTACCAGCTGTGAGGGAGTGCATCCATAGTCGTATGCCTTTTAAATCTGCATAAATACAGGGTGTGCACTTCAGCATCCCTATCTATGGGTTATCTGGGTGTTGCTAAGGCATGAGACATTATGTCAGGCCCTTTGTAACAGCATCATGATATAAGCTCATGTCATGTTGCCCTCATATTACTCTTCAGGTCACTGGGACCCAGGGTCATGTAGCAAGCACAGTAGTCAAGCCCGAGACCTGATTCCAATGCAGTTCACCCAAAACTTGCATTTTTCATGGTATTTTTCATGAACACTGCCTGGCTTGGTTATTTCTTCTGTTTGCCCTACGTTCTGAACTTAATGCTCTGCTATAAAATCGTACCATGTGTCAATGCATTAGCCCACAGATCTGTGCACTACTTGAGAGTACATGGCTCTTCTGTGCACAATGCCTGGTTTTATAGTAGGTTCTTAATAGGTTTTGCCACACAATTGGTTACAGGGAGATAGGGAAGAAGAGAGGGAAGGAAGGAAGACATGATAGGCTTGAATCTCCCTAATATTGTAATTTGTTCCTATGACCAGATGAAGTAACTCTTTCATGTAAGGAATAGGAGAAACAAAAGCTAAACCCATAGTTCTGAATTGCCAGTAATGGCAGAGGAGGAGAGAATGACACTCAGGAGGGACACTATCATCGGGATAGAAAGCAGCACCTCCTGAGTCTAGAGCTTTTCAGTGGACCCCAGAGGCTCTTGGTGACACCATGATGGCAATGGCTCTGCATCCTTTGTGTGGTGAGGACGTCCTCCGCCATGTGGTGCTTCCTAAGCACTGCCCTCAATCTCAAATGAGACTATTGCCATTTTGGAAGAACTTTATATAATGCAGTCTCTCTTGATCAGGAGTAGAGCCTAACCTACTGTTCAAAGTGTCATCATTTTGAACTTTCTTTTTCAAAACTGAAAAGAAAGTTGTCACAATGATGTGTCAGAATATTACAACCTTGTAGAATTTTGGGAAAATCTTACACAATAGATTCTGCTACAGAAGCCTGTAGGTGAACATTCTCTTCTCTGGTGTGGTTCAGTACACTGATTATTACTACTCACAGCAATAATGAGCCACATTTACTTTGAGTCATAAAAATTTAAATAATAGCCTCTTCAGAACTGCGCTGCTTTTGCAATCCAAGGTCACGTTCACAAGCATGACCTCATTAGGTTTCTACACCAGTCAGGTGGGGTGGGAAGTGTTGAAGCAATCGTCATGTTCTTAGGTGGGATGTGAAGAGGTCAATTGCATGGTTTAAGGTCACACAGAATGTCAGTGTTTGATGGAGAGGACCCCAGGCCCTCAACTTGCTAGCTTGTGTCTTCTCCAGAAAAATAGGGCAACCTGAGCTAGCTTCCTGGGTAAAAAATACTAAGGTTGGACCTGCAAACTTTCCTCTCTTCTTGGTGCCACCAAGCCTGGCAATAGTACTGTCCCCCAAATACTGTTTGGTTAGAGTGTAGCCCTCCCAGACTTTCTTCATGAAAGCTTGGGGATCGTGGGCTGTCTGGGCAGTGGCAGGTGAGTTCTGGGGGTCCTGCTTGTCACAGGTGCAGGTGCTCTGCTCTCTGAGTAAGAACCCGAGTCCAGCATCTTAGTCCTCCTGTCAGGAAGAGGGGATATGAGGTTACAGGAGACACCAGTAGGATGAACATGAGATTGACTTTCAAAGTGTACACAAGTGTTTCTCCAGAGTATCTTGTGCCCACCTGCATCAGAGTCTTCCTGGGGGGCTTGTTCAGATATAGTTCTCCAGGTCCCATACCAATTTTTGATTTACTGAGTCTAGTTAGGCCTCAGACTCCACATTTAACAACTTTATAGAGATCAAGTGATTCCTACTTTACTGAGTCACGTAAATCACCTCTTCAAAGCTCACGTTCTGAGGTTAGTGTGGCTCAGTCAACAAACACAGTGTAGGGTCCCGGGATAAAGAGGCATTGACACAAGGTATCTCTAAGCAGAACGGAAACAAGACTGTCTCTTGTGTCTCCAATGACCTGTGCCAGGCAAGAAGTGAGAAAGAAGGTGGAGGCTTGGTTTAGTTTCTCTGGTGCTGCCTCCAGGAAATCAGAAGCCCACAGGACACATTCCGACCAGTTTGCAAGATGCTGCATAGGGGAGGTGTTCCCTGGAAAACAGAGACCTAGTAAGTGTGAGAAAAGCTCCATTCCCTGATGTGGAAAGTCAGGGGCAGAGGTGACTCCTGGGGCCCCATTTACTGTGAAGCAAGGTGCATCATCCCTGGACACTGGTCCCACCCTGCCCTCGAACCTCACCCCACTCTCATCCAGTACGTGTCTTCCAGAGGTCAGGAGGTGGCCACAGAGGAGGAACAGGGACCAGGCTGAATCATTGCTCACTGGGAGGGGAGTTAGCTTGCTTCGTGTGGTGCTAGCATCTCTCTTGGAGATTGTGCTCAAAGGTGAGGAGGCACTGTCACCTCAAGCATATTCACCTGCTACAGATGTTTATGGAATTCTTTCAGCAAGCTCTGCTTCTCATGACCAAGGCAGAGGCTGGCTCCACACCAGCCCTACCATTAAGTAGTTTCTGCTTTCTCCACCATCCTCCATTAGCCTGCTTTTCTTACTGGCAGGCTCTTCTCTTGACTACATGCTTTTACTTAATCATTAACATTTGGAGACCAGTCTGCATGGGAGGGAGGCACAATGATGCGACGTTGGTGTGTGTCTCACCAGAACCGTCTGGGATCTTGTGCATGTGCCTTAACTCCCTAGCATGTATTTCACTTTCTTGAGTTGCTGGGTCATCATAAGGAGTAAATAATATAGTGCACATAGAAGTACTTTGTGAAGAGTATTATCAGTGTCTCTTCTATGACACTGATCTGGGTAGTGAGGACACAGAAGCTTAGGTCACATCGCTTATGAGATGCATCGTCAGGGCACAACTTTTGTCATTTCAAAACAAGTAAGGAAAAGTGATGAGGGTACTTGGCCACCTGAGGATCCTGGCCCGGCTAGTGACTTGGAAGCTAAGGTGTGAGCACAGTGGTTTCTTGTTAGCAGCCTGGGGAAATTATCACATACATCCATGTCTTCTGAGTGGCTCACATGAAGTATTCTCTGATTTGAGGGCTCTGTTTCCTGATTCCTGTCTCTGAAGATGGACCTGGATCTTTAATCCATTCTGTTTGGAATTTTTTAATTTATAATGCCTGATGAGTTTGATAAGTTGACTTCTGGATATAGGACAGGTTTACAGTCCCTTGTCTTGAATCTCTATGGTTTAAAGTGTTTCAGAAATCATCTTAGGACTTTAGGAAAAGATTACAGTTCATATAATATTCTATTTTAAGTAATATGCTCAGTACGCTCTGGAAAGCACCCACGGCTGGATCTAAACATAAGACTATTTCCCCATAAGTGGAGTCAATAAGGATTACACCCAAGTTGCCAAATGAGTTATGATAAAAATTGATTTTCAGAATGCTTATGTTTTGTAATTGTAACTAAGGGACAGTGGATCTGTAACAGCTCATCCTTGAACTTCATAAATGCATTTCTACTTGCCTTAGATCTAGAAACTCTCATGCTATCTATATTTTAATAATTTAATTTAATGTATTATTGGCTTGGTTTCACAAAGGCTGTGAGGCATTTTGAGCCATCTTCTTGGCCTGAGAAACACTTCCTGGTCTATAGCTATAGGTAAAAACCTGTGGACCTCCTCCATTGCCTCTTTTCCAGATAGATAAGACCCTCTAGGGGAATGCAGTAAAATAATAAAGTGGTGAATAATTTGGAAGACAGAGGGAAGAGGAGGGAACCACTCATGGTAAAATCACCTTTCTTACATTGCTATGACGGATCAATGTCATAAGCGCTCCTCTTGACTTCAGATGTCCTTAGCTCACTCCTTATTCATTCTTGTAATCACTTATTTACTCATTCAGTTACTCATTACTTTTCTGTTTGTTTTGAGCCAGAGTCTCACTTTGTACGTCAGCCTACCTTTGAGCCGACTGTGTAGCCCAGGCTGGCTCCAAACCCCTGGCAATCTTCTTGTTTCAGACTTCTGAGTACTAGGATTACAGACATGAGTTGCCATGCCTGGCCTTTTCATTCATATTTGGCTCTTTCCTTAATTGATGCACAAACTCATTCATTCAATAAAATATATATTTAACAAGAAATATGTGCCAGACTAATCCTAGGAAGGGAAGATAAATGAGATGGGATCTTGTCCTTTGGGGCTCTCAGGCAAGTCCTGGAGACATACATGAAACTATCCTTGGTGTGCTTCAAAACAGGATAAAATTTGAGAAAGGGCTTCATCAAAAAGGTTGTGGTTGCACAGGTAGAGAAGGTAGTTGTGAAGTGTGTTGTGGAAAAGGGTCACTCTCTGGCCCTAAAGATTTAAACAAGTGCAGAAGTAAGAACAATGGGTGATGGAGGGAGGTGTTCCAGTTTGGAGAGTGTGCACAGGCCTAGTGGGTTAACAATTGTGGCACATTTGTGGTTTAGTAGACAGAAAACTACAGAGAGTAAGTTGAGTAACGATCAGGACTTCTATATATGTTGGAAGCAGTATGTTGGTCCAACAACTGAGGTAGGAGAATGTCTTAATTTATTGTTGCTAGTAAAAAAATCATGATATGTATATGTAATGTACCAATAAAGATTAAAAAATTAAAAAAAGAAAAGTATGAATATGTACCCTTTTCACACAGTAGCTATGAATAATAAAGACTTTAAAGTGGAAGAATTATTTTATTACTAAGAGGTCCTGCTTAAAAAAAAAAAATACCTGAGGCCTACAAGTTAAAGGATGAAAAGTTTATTTGGCCCACATTTTGTAGAGGTTTTGGTACATAATCAGCTAGCTTCAAAGAAAGGCAGAATGTAGCATGGCAGCATAGTATGGTGGAGGAGCATCAGAGAAGAAACAGCCTATGGCAGAGCAGACAGGAAGCAGAGAGTAGAGAGCCTCTTTTCCCTTTTATTTCATTGAGGCTGCAAATCTATTGGTTGTTGTCACTCACACCCAGGGTGGGGCTTCTGTCTTCTGTCACCCAGAGCAACACTACACCAATTACTGTAATAATCTTGTACCAATTATTGGAATAATCATACATCCACTATCCAGATTAAACACAACCCACTATCCAGCCACCTCCTAACAGCCCCACCTATGAGTGCATGAGGGTTTGTCGGGGGAAGGAAATACATCTAGATACAAGCCATCATAGGACACATCACTACAGGGAAAGTCTTAGACACTACTAAGATCTCTTTATTAGTGCTACCTCAGAGAGCCCGAAGTTTCTCAGTCCTATTTGACTTTGAGCAGGCCTTTTTGGCTAACAAATGTTCCAAAGGTAGGAGATGATGAAGGGAGGGTACATTGGCTTCAGCCTCCTAATCCACTTATCCAGTCAACTCCTTGAGTGGGAAACCTTTAAAGTGGATAGAATGTTATTTTGGATTCCTAGTTGCTGCCTACCAGCTCCAATCTGTTAACAGAGCAGCTTTACCTCATTGGCTTTAGGATGTTAGGGACATAGATGAAACTGTGAGCAAAGTTCCAAGGAAACAGAATGTAATCAGACATTTTTACATAAGGCTATATCTCTTTCTCTTTTTCCAGCACTTGCAACTGACTGGTACAGAGAAGGTGATAAATAGATACCTATGGAAAAAGTAAAAGTCCTTCCACCTTTCAATGGCAACTGAATCATTTTCTTGTTTTACTCTTACTTTCTCATGTTCAATTTCATGTGTTTTCTTTTGATTTTGAAGCCTGATCTTGGTGCCACACCCCAAAGGAAGCAGATATTGCAGAAAGGGTGATGATACACTACTGACCAGATTCAAGCAAAGAGCTATATGAACACATTATCAATAGGAAGAGTTCAAGTTCTTTGACTGTGTCAAGGTGAAGAATTACTAAAAGAAAAAATAATAAGTACCAAGCGGAAAGAATTGTGAGCAACCTGAGGATAAAAATGCAAACCCTTCTGTATATTGAGCACTTCCTACAGGGCTGACAAGGGCACAGAAAAATCCCAGTGACTGTTGAATGGAAGAACAAAGAAATGAATGAGTGAGTGAAAGCATAAGTCAACACTTTAAAAAAAGGAGAAAGAAAATAATTTTTAAAATCAATACTTTTTAATTGAAATGTAGTAATTTTACATATTCAGGATATATAGTGTGATATTTCAATACACATATACAATGTGAAAAAACTGCTAATAAGTATTCACAGAGTGTCAAGTGTTTTGCTGATTATTTCAATATACTCAGCACTAAAAAGAATTTTTCCACTTTGATGGACTAATATTTTTCTGTTCATTAATTGCCATTCTCATATTAGATACTTATCAAGTTTCTAAATTTAAGATATGTGTGTTAATCTTTGCTAATGTCTCTAAGGGTCACATGGAGACCAGAGAGATTTGGTTGTGGACTGTAAAACCTCACACATGACTTAGAAAACCTCTCTGTGAAACATCTTAGAAATAAACTCTTTGTCTGCTGTGAATGATAGAGTTTCATTTGCAAACATATACAATTTTATTTGACAAATAAATATTTTTAAATAAAGATTAAAATATTAAAAATTGATTTTAATTGAAAACTAGGATGGAGTAGGGAAAATATAGGTTAACAGGTTTATGCCAGTTGGAGAAAATATATGAAGATAGAGAAGAAGACAAACGTAGGACTGGTTGGCTATAATTCCAGCTATTCAGGAGGCTGAGGTAGGAGGATCATGAGTTCAAGATCAGCCCGGGCAATTTAGTGAGACTCTATCTCAAAATAAAAAGGATGAGAGTGTAGCTCAGTGATAGAATATTTGCCTAGCAAGTATAAAACCCTGGGTTCCATCTCTCATAACACACACACAGATATGGACAGAAGGAAGTCTATCTTCTTCTTTTCCATTCCCTTGAAAAATCAATAAATTGATCAGAACACATCTCCTAAATTGGAAAAACAAAAAGAAAGCTGGTGATATGACCTGAATTTTTTACTCTTCAACTTCAAAATCTTTCTTTGTTTTCTTTCTTACCTTTGGTAAATTGATATTTAATTAAAATGATAAAATTTTAGCTCTTGAAAAAGTACTATTATACATACATGTGAATTCTAAACATTTAACTTTCTTTCTTAGCTGAATGCCTATACTTCTGATAAAAAATAGCATTACCTTTCTCAAACTTATCTTGACTGTGGCTTCAACTACACCCCTTAATGATGACCTGGTTCTTCAAGGTGAATGTCAACAGAAGAATGGCACCTTCATGTTTTGGAAAGAAATGATCAAGAGGTGGACCCCAGCTTTCTCATTACTGCCTCACAGAACCACTCTCGGCCCACACTTCCAGGTTTTGTGTAACCAAGAGCATCTGATTAACCAAGCTATGTCTCAAGCCAATAATCACCACCTTCCACTTCTCCTTCTTCATCAGTGCTTCTCTGTGCTGTCAGTTCCCTTGTGTCCTAGGAAAGTCTTAATAAAGGAGTGAGTATGATGACTCACTGGGAGATGTAGCATACTGTTAAGCATTTTGTTTAACGTTCATATCATATGTCTGTATTATTTTTGTTCCATTTACAAATCACTGACATCTATAAATGAAGTTGGCATTGTAATTCTAAAAAAGGATTTCTGAAATCACATCTTGGTTCCTGTACACATGAAAGGACTATTAAACATTAAAGTCTTTTTGCGAGTTAGTGCCTAATGCCCAGAAGAAATGGAGGCTGGCCATGGTCTGGGGTAGGGGTGTGTTGATACATGCAGGCTTGGAGTTTGCCCAGCTGTTACCCAGTTATCCTAAGAGGGAAGGGAGAAATAGTAGGAGAGAACTGGAGACACCCCTCACCCGTTAAGAGCACATCCAGCTTACCTCATGTCCCCAACAGCTACTTGGCCCCTTAGTGCACACTGGCTCAGTCGCAGATCAGGGGGATTTGAGGAACTACCTCAGCGTGGGACTTGGCCTCGTGAGGACACTCGAGTCTCCCTTTGAATGATTACATGTATCCGAACAACAAAAGCTGTGGCATATTAGACAGTCACCGGCCTTGGGTGCTGCCTGATTACCTAAAGGATAGTTATCTAGTATCCACTGTCATTGCACCTACAATTTTATGTCCTGGGGGGATGCAGTATGGAGCAGTCAGATGTTTCCTCTGTAGGGCTTACATACTATCACATCAAGTAGGGAATGGCACAGTGGCTATTAAAAGTGTGTTAAGTTTGGAAAAACTAAAACCTGGTAAGAAGTAGAGTGTGCCAAACAAGAAGTCAAGGATGGGCTCCTTCAAACTGACATCTTATCCCAAATCTTATGACAAGTGAGGACTAGCCAGATGTAGAGTGAGGGGCATAAAGGTGTGAGATTCCAGGAAGAAGAAATGGTGTGCCTAAGAAAGCTCTCTGGAGGCCTTGTGATATAAAGAAGTGTGAGAACAAGGTAAAATTTGGCTGGACTTTGTGACTCACCCTTGTCCTTCTAGGGAAGGGCCTCATAGGAAACTGCACATTTATTAAACAAAACAAAACTAAACTAAACTAAACAGGCACTCAAATGTCTCTAATAGCAATGTCCGCAGTATCTCTGGACACCATCCAAAGGCCTGTATAGGAAGAAAGGTAAATGGAATGCTGTACGTTCACAGTGTAAAACAACTCGGCCATGAGAATGAATGAAGCACAGCCAACACAAAGTCTTGCAAACACGTGATGAAAGAAATCAGAATAAGCATACTGCATGACTGTGTTCCTCCTGAGAAGATACGAAAACAGTTTTGTGGCTCCTCTCTAGAAGTTAATAACTAGAAGGCTGTTAAGAGGGGGTTTCTTGAGTGCTGGTCTTAAGGATCCTGTGTCCGAAATCTAGGCGCTCTATCCAAGGGCATGTTCAATTTGAGAAAATTCATCAAGCTACCCACCCATGACTTATGCCCTTTAATCTATGTAGGCTCTTCTATAAAAAGTTCAAAAACAGAGTCTGGATAGACAGACAGGTGCCTTCCTGGTCTGGCCTAAGGTTTGTGTTTTATCCTGCTTATGCCTTAATGCTGTTTTCAACACTGTTTCTATGTCTGATAACCTGAGTCTGTCGCTCGCACACTCTCAAAGGAGCATTTTCTCTCAGCCTCTTTCCTGGCAACCATCTCTTTGTCACTCTGCTTTCTAGGGATACTACACCTTATACTCTTCCCCTGTGTCTAAGTTCTCAATATTCTTGGGACAGAGCAGGAAAGAGCTGTTGGCTTTTACTTGTTTTGATTTAACTCCTAAAATGCCGCAGACAGTCTCTCATTTAAGAGCTTATTCAGAATGTTTTTCAAGTTTAGTATCTTATTTGAGTCAATATTTACTACTCTTTAGCAGTAGAATCCTTGGCTAAGTTTTCAGATTAGGTGACAAATTAATAACCTAATTGTTTAAGAGATTTTAATTGACTATATTTTTCTTTTTTGCTCGCAGTCACAGGAAATCTAATTGCATATTACAGTTCTCAACAGAAATGGCAGCCTCCCTTCCTAGGTTTTTATTTTCATCTGGAAAGGAGCAGGAGAGACTCCTGACCATGAGAGGAGCTTGGCAGGGAAACAGAGGACAGATAGCCAGCACTCTGTACAGCACACTGTCAGACCCTTTCACAGTAAACACACAGATAAACACAAGGGTGAATGAAGACAGTGAATGTATGCAGTTCATCTAAACTCTCTAGACTTCAGTTCCCCTAATTGTTAACTTGGAGGGTCTCACAAAGTAAGAATATCCCATGGTTTAATCATTTGCTTCCTCTCTGTCTGACTTTTACCATACATATTCTTGCCATCTGAATTACACTATATTTGTATTTAAATTGGTTCCCTATTAAGCTTAATTTTATTTCACAAGGAGATGTTATACTATTACTATAAATAAAAAGTCAGAATAACTTGCAACATATGGAAGGCAAACACAATGTGAACAGATCAGTTATCCCATTCTCTTGGATCCTGTTTTACGTGTGAGTCGATGCCAGATCTCTCTGGATATGATCAGGTTAAGAAGCACTGAAGAGAGACCCCTTTTCTTCTTGTGTAATCACACGTGGTCTGTTCCTTGTCTGTACACCATCTATAAGACCCTGTAAATCACTGGAGGTATTCTCCTGTACCTGAAAAGCCCTGGTTAGTGGATCCATTAAGACCTGGCTGAAAACAAGAAAAAAAGCAGACAAATGCAGAGAAGAAACCACGTAGGAGTCATTCCTTTTGATTAAGAGGGAAACTATTAATTCAGCACTGTGCTTTGCAACAGGCCCTTGGGCTCTTTGTCCTTGCTCTCCTACTTCCCTTCCCTACACGCTGCTTCAGTGGAAGGAGTAATACACATCTATGCTTGATAGCTAATGAGAACAAAGGAAAAGAGACTCATGGCCTGGATATCTCACCACGGTCTCCCCTCACCTGGCCTTGCCCTTCCCTCATCTTCTGTTTTTATGAAAATGGGAACAAGAGCCCAGAGGGCCTTGGCAACATCAGGGCAGCTTTTGCAGTCTCATCTTGTTGCCAAATCAAAACCAGACCTCTCAGATCTCTGCACTTAACATGCTGTCTGGAGGGTACTATTGGGGTATTGTTCCCAATCTGCAGTGAGCTGTGAATGATGACTAGCATAGATCATCTTGTTTTTGAATGGCACCTTAATATGCTGAAAGTAATATGAAGCCATATATCTCTCCACGTGAACGTATCCAGAGCTTGAAACAGTTTCATAGGCTGTCTACCCCCTCCAGTGACTGTTGAGGTTCATCAAATGTCATTCACCAAAAGATATTACGGCTTTTGACCAAAACTAAAATTTCCTGTCTCTGATTTCCTGTAATTTCAAAGCTATTTCCTTTCTGTACTATAACTTGCAAACTCAAATCTCCAAAATGAAAGAGGCCCTATACCATGACTTCTTCCATAACCTTATAATAAATAATTAATATCTTACTGTTTTATGGGGTTGCTTTGCCTTCAGCCAAGTCCATTCCCTGGACTTCTGCAATGCTCCTTTAGTTCTCAAGGAAGCCAACACTGTCAGTCATTTTAACTTTTAATTAAGATGTTCAGAAAGAATGAAAAGCTTATAAAAGGCTCTAGGTAGTTTGTGACTAATATGTCTTGAAGCAGAGATTTACATTTCCTTCCATTTTAAGGCTAGGATCTCTGTATGTGTGCTTCAATACCCTGTGATTATACTCATGATGCCTACAAGTCTGTGGGTATCTTCCAGTCACATTTAAATCATCTTCAAAAAACCATGTTTGATTTATTCTTAAACAATAAATTCCAAAGCAAAATACAAGACACAGCTTTTGCACCATCAGGATACCACACAGAGACCACTACCAATGCCATGGAGAATAGAAAGAACACTCCGCTGATCCCTGCGGAATTTTAGTATCTTCTGAGAAAGAAGGCAGAAAGAGCCAGAGCTGCACTAGAGAAGCTTAGTAAGGGAGAGTCCCTGAGTGTTACTTAGACTTAGTAGACAGAGTTATGAGTTAGAAAACATAAAGCCATATGGACAGAAACTGCTGATGGAAAGGGCTAGAACAAGGAAGTGGACTTCAAGTAGGCAATGAAACCTATTTGGGACAGCTGAGGGGCTGGGACAACAGAAACCAAGCCCAAGATGATGCTGGTGCAAGACAGAGTTAATCTGACTGAAATACCATTCCATGCTCACGAACACCTCCTTGGCTTAATTGAAGTGCCCTTTTATGCTTGTGGACACAAATGGGGAGCCCAGTCCAAGATCAAATCCAACTACATGAACAGACTCTGCCACTCAGGAGTGGAAATTGCCCAAAGCACCATAAAAGGAGCCCTGCTTGACAGGAGCAGCACACCCCAACTCTAGGGTCTCTCCTCTCTGAAGAGCTCTGTTTCTCCTTTCTTAATAAAACTTGCTTTACTCTTTGCAACTTTTCTGGACCCTGCTCTTTTCCTTCTATGCTTCATCAAGAGTCCAGACCCAAAAGTGAGTCAACATTGGTGGTCACACTTTGCATGTGACAAAATCATAGGAAGAACAAAATAGAAATAAGGACATCTTTGAGGCCTCATATCTTACCTTTCTTGGTTGGTGTTTGGATGTGCTAAAGTGATATAGAACAAGTACCTTTGCTGTGTCATCTAAATCCTTTGGTGTAAAGGTTAAAAAGTTGCCTGCAATCTCCCTTCTTACAAGGGTCTCGCCCACTCAGTCAAAGACATAGTTCAGGTTGAATGAAACATGAAGATTTTAATGTTCCCATAAACATGCAGAAAAAAGAAATGACAGTAAGAAATTCATGTCTAGGAAGGTAAAAGTAGCTGTAGTTGATTGCTAGTGATAATAAGATCTACATTACTTGGTTCATTACTCAATACTTGAGTGAATAATTTTTTTTCAGTGCATGTACATTTCTAATCATTCTCTTCCCATGAAATTGATCACTTAACCACTATTTAGTGACCTTCTTTGCCATTTCTGATCAATTTTGGCTCAAGTCCACTTTGACTGAAGTTAAGAGACCTACTCCTGCTCTTTCTTGGAGTTAGCATTTCATGGAATATTGTTTCCCTCCTTTGCTTTCTAGGATATAAATTTCTTTTTGGGTTAAATGTGTTTCTTGTGTACAGCATCCCATTAGATTTTGTTTCTTGATCTGTTCTTCCAGTCTGTGTCATTTGATTGAGAAATCCAGACTATTCACATGGAACATTATTACTGAAAGGTACTGGCTTATATCTGTCACTGAATTATTTTCCTGTCACTGATTTCCTTTCTTTGCTTTCAGCTTGAGTGTTTACTCTACCTTATATGGTCATTCTCTTAGACATTTCAGCATCACTTATTTAATTTTTTTCTTTCTGGGATATCTTAAAATTTTTTTGTTTTGAGTGCTATTATGGTGGTTATACATTTATTTAAAGGCTTTTTATCATGGAAATATCTTATTTTTCCTCCAAAATATTTTATTTTTCCAACAAAGATAGTCTTACTGAATATTTCACTCTGAGCCAGAAACTGTTTTCTTTTAGAAAATAAAATATCCTAAAGATTTCTGTTGAGAAACCTGCTATAATTCTGTTGGTTTTGTAGACAGAACCTCGCCGTGTAGTTCATATTGTCCTAGAATTCACTGTGTAGCCAAAGCTATCCTTGAACTTGTGGCAATCCTCCTGCCTCAGCCTCTCATGTGTCAGGATTACAGATGTATGCTAACGTGACTGGTGTCAGCTGTAATTTTATGGGTTTTACATTGAAAGTTATTTGATGCTTTTAACTTAAGAGTAGACATATGGGACTTTGACTGTGATGTGTCACAGAAAGGTTCTTTTCTGATTCTGGCCCTATACGAATCTATATGACTCATTTATATGTTACTTTTATTCTTTCTCTATGTTTGGAAATTTTCCTGCTATTTTTTCTGTAAACAAGTTTTTAAATGCTATTACATGCCATTGTACTGTCTTCTGATTCCTCTCTGTTTTTATGAGACAAGATTTCACTTTATACTTCAGTTTGGTCTTGAACTCACTATCCAGCTCAGACCTTCTGCCTCAGGTGGTCCTCTTGCCCCAGCCTCCTGATGATTTTTCACTAATATAAATTAGTCATCTTTGAATTATCTAGCAGATGCTGAATCTACTTTTCATATTTTCTTGGAGTTCTGAAGGTGTCTCTCAACAACTGCTCACTGACAAGCACCTTGCCTTCTAGTTCTGATGCTTTGTGCTCGCATTGCTCACCTCTGGTTTCTATGCTTTCAATAGAATTTTTAATCCCTTGAATTTCTGTTTAGTATCTTTTTATGATCTCTGGTTTTTTTGTATACTAGATATTCCTGTTCTGTATCATTTTGTTAACTCAGCTAGGTTTTTATCAGTGTGTTCTGCAGACCTGCTGATTATTTTATGTCCATTATATGATCTTGTTTAAAGTCACCAAACCCCTTAGTGATCTGTTTCTTATCTCCTTTGTTTTACTTTTCAATCATTTAACTGTGATTTCAGTTTCCTTCCTCTTATTTCCACCTGGATTGTTTTGTGGGGGGGGGGGGAGTAAGGAGCTTCTGGAGGCAGTTTATTGTTGTCTTCTTATGTTTCTCCTTCTCCTTCTCCTTCTCCTTCTCCTTCTCCTTCTTCTTCTTCTTCCTCTTCTTCTGTTGAGGCTCATGGAAGACTGTCTTGCTAGCTGGAGATCTCTTTACTTAGATTTACTCTAGATGTGACTAACTATAGGCCTTTCCACTACCTCCATTTATTCAATAGGGAAGTTTGCAGGATACTTGGCACAGTACCCAGTTTTCCAGGAATGACCCAAAATATTGGTAGAGACACCAAGGTGGTCTCAATACTGGCATACAAAGAAAATCAATTGATAGCAAAACTATATAACCTTCACTATAGTAATAAAATGAGGAAGAAGAATAGAGACAAACTAGATATTGTTTTATGCTAAGAATCAATAATGTATCACTCTCAATCATAGAAAAAAGGTCTATAATCATAGTATGAACACTAAGACAATCCAAATATTGACCAATATCTACTCAATGGGACAAGTTTATCTCTACTAATCACAGAACAGTATTCAACAGAAATAGCCTAATGCTATCTAAAGATTCATCACATATGCCTGTAAAAGAAAGAATCTGAAAGAACCTAGAGAATGAAAAAGGTAAAATCTCAAATATTAAACAATAGAAGATGAGGAAGAAATAAAGTTAAAATAGAGAATCCTACTGAGGAGTAAACAGAAATTAATAGTATAAGATACAGTGACAGAAAATTTTAAAAAGAAAAAAAAATAAAAGGGAAAATAAAACA
>PVIR01000889.1:129862-146334 GCA_004026965.1 Petromus typicus | reverse complement strand
GGTGCAGCAGGCTTCTGTGAGACAAGAGTACTAGAAAACAAAGCCAGCAGGCCTAAGGTGGCATATGCAGGGTGAGGAAGGAGAGCTGTCTGATGTAGGACCAGCGCTTCAGTCCTTTCGGATAGACAGTGCTCTGGGTTTTCCTTGGGGAGGGCGATGTAAAGAACAGTGTATATTACTATGAGTCTCATGATTCATAGAGCTCATTTTACATATTACATTGTTCTAACAGATTTTGACAATGTAAAAATTATATTTTGTTTGGATGAACAGATATTAAGTGAGGGGCATACTTTTGCTATAGAAATGTTTCTGCTGGGCTGATGGTGAGGTAGCCGGTCCCCTAGGCCTCCTGCCAATTAACTGGAGGACTGATTTCTTTGCTTCACATCTCCCATGGATTTTGCCTTTCTGATTTCTGTTTTTAAAACAACAATTACTTAGAAGATTTATAATCCTTGGAATTATACATAGTTTGGCCCTCTAATGTTATTGCCAGGAAGGTAATCTAAGAGTAACTAACTATAAATAACTTTAAATACAGATACTGTATGTGGGGTGTTTTCAAAATTTTCATGTCAAATAATTTTTAAGGTGGAAAAGAAGATTAGAAAATTGGTGTATCAATACAGTGGAAATTGCATCAAAGAATGATGCAGATATTAGTAGAGTAACGATTTAAACTTAAAGAGTATACTTTTATTTTCATGAAAAATTAATTTGAAAAAATGTACACAAAATATAAGCTAAGTGAAAATATTGTTTTACTGTTCTTTGTTTTACTAATTATGGTTTATTATTTTTAAAAAGTGAACAACTACTTATGTGATATATATATATATATATATATATATATATATATATGTTTTATTTTCTGAAATCATCTCAGCATGTAACTCAGCTGGCTTCCAACTTGTAACAATGCTATGTTAGCCTCCTGTCTGGTCTGATTACAGAGATGCCACTACACCGAATTTCTTTGTGTAATACAATTTTTAAAAGTCAGGGGTAAGGCCAATGGGAATGTTTGGTATGTAAGAGCTTTGCAACAAATCTTTTTTTTTTTTTTTTTTTTTTTTTTTGAGACAGGGTTTCACTTTGTGGTTCTGGCTGGCCCTGAGCTCAGCCTTAAATGCACATCACAGCAATCCTCTTGCCTCTGCCTCCCCAGTGCTGGGATTACAGGCATGAGCCACCACGCCCGGCACTGTGGTATGTGGTACTGGTTGCTGCTGGGCGTGAGTCTCCACACCCAGTAAGGTATGTGGTTACTGGGGATTGAACCTGGGTCCTTGTGCTTGCAAGACAGTTGTCGGAACCTCTGAGCTAACTTCCCGGCCCTTTGCAATAAATCTTTAATGAAAATCATAACTCCTTGGTTATAACCATAACTGTGGGAATTTATAGAGCCCTGAAAAGGACCTTGTGTTATCATGCAGACTCATTATATTTTTGGTAGATTACTGCAAAAATGACTTTCATACTCTATATTTCCTCAATATGATATAGCTGTTCTCATAAAAAATAGTGTTTCCCCTTAGCTTGAACAACCAGTACTCAATCAGTCTGCTAATTGATAGTAGATGAAGTCAGCTGAGCAAGACAAAATCTAGAACCAACCTGCTGACCCACTGAGAGAAATTATAGTGTTCTCATTAAGTCACTAATATATGTGTGTTTTTACCCAGGAATATCTAACTGATACATTGTCCATCTCAATAGTGTTGTCAAAGTCATTATACAGACTTGCTAAAACATCTCTGGGACAGAATATAAAGAAGCCCTCCAACTTGATTAGAAGCTTCTTCCAAAAATTTTAGCAGGTGCCTATTAGAACTACCTTGCAACTTCAGGAATCCTGATATCTAGGAGTCTTGCAGACAACTAAATTGGAATCTCTGAGAATGAGATAGTTCCCAGTCTCTTCCTTATCTGCCCAAGGACTGAGTCTCAGGTGCTGGTCGGGTTAAGAAGCAGCAGTTTAGTTTCAGTTGCTATACCTTCTCTGTGCACACGAACTGCACTTGGAGCCCATGGTGTTAAAAGTTCAGGCAAATGAAAGTAGCAGAATCACTTCTTGTTACACAAAAAAGCAAGTTGTCTTAGTTACTGTTCTGAAGATCCCACTCACCTACGAAACCTATAATAAGTGCATTCCTGGAACTAAGGTTTGTCACCTGTTTCAGACACCTTGACCTTGGCCCATCAAAAGTTTGCCATCATATTCATAGTTTATTTTCTCTTCTTCCAGATCTAGTGAAACCCCCCAAGAAATCCCCCCCCCCGTGTGTTCAGTTGAACTCCTCAACTATGTCCTTTTTAGTTAAGGAAAATACCATGTACATTAGGGCCAGAGTTTTATAGGGAGTCAAAAACTGACTTTTAATTTTGTGGCCTAAGTTAGGTACTGGTTTTGATCTCAGGTAAAAACTATCTTTTGAGAGAAAAAAAATTCATGGTTAGCAACTCTTATAGCCATAAGACTATCACTTAAATTTAACCCTAATCCCTCTGGCAAATGAACAAGTTCATCTCCACTCTTGAGGATGAATTTTTGAGTATAGCCCTGCAATCCCAGGTGTGCTTTGAAATGTGAAATTTCAGAAGTGGATGAAGGTAATGCCATGTATGTGTTGCACATGCCACTATATCTCCAGGGAGATCAAAAGCATAATCCTGTAATAAAAACATTTAAATTTCCGATGTGATATAAAAATTCATAGTTAGTAAATTAAATAGGCATTATAAACAGCCTCATTTGAGTTCTGATTTTGCCATTAAATTGAAACAAAACTTAGTTTTTAAAGCTTTTTCTTTTTGGGCAATATGGATAGAGATTAAGGATTCAAACGAGATGCAAATTACTATAAACAAATAAAAGAGAATGAATATCGATTGGTAAAAGCTGAAGGAAAACAAATGAACAACAGTGGTGGGGTGCAACAAAAGGCTCATCTAACAGATTTCTTCCCACAAGCAAACTGGATTTGGGTGGAAATTATCTGACCCCCCCTAGAGGCCAGGCTCAGAGCTCCAACTGCGAAACTATGCAATAAAAAAGAAACTGTTTTGGATTGGGAGATGGAGTTCAGGGGAGCTGTGGAGCCAGGGAAATAATAAAGCACTTTGGGAGCATCTAGAAATGGCATTGTGCATGTAAGCTAATTATTTTCAAGGCTGATTCATTCCCTAAGCAATGTACAGCTGCTCCCTCTTCTATTCGTTTAAGTCCTATGTACCAGCACCCTAATGCTGGGTGGCTCAGGATGTCTCGGCCCACCCTCAGAGAGATCCATTGTCCTCACAGCCTTTTAGAGATCTTCTGGCCTCTCCTCAGTTGCTCTAAGTTTATATCCAAAATCCAGGTGTCCTTTCTACTCCTTGACTTTTTGTTTGCAAAGCAAAGGATGGATCCTTTGGTCTCCTCTGATTATTTAACTGTCCTTTGCTCAAGGACCCTAATAGGTGATTGGGAAGAAGACAGGAGTTGGGGAACTGTGGCCTTCTCTTATGAAACATATGCAGCTTTTCTTCCTTAGCATATTCCTGAGGCATTTTCTTTGAGCATCATCCTTTAAAGAGTGGATCAAAACTGTGACATGACAGATCAAAGATAGGTTAAATATTCAAAAGCACATCATTTTTTCCTAACTGAAGATGAACATAAAGAACTTCACAAGAGATTGAGTCACTTTTAAGATAGGCACAGGGTTTTTTGTGATGTAAATTTTACCTATGTGTGGCATACTCTCAGAGAAGTGCACGCATCATAAGAGAGTAGATAAATGATTATGACATAAAGAGAAATATCTGGTCTCTGCCCTGCATTCCTGGCACAGTTTCTGAAGCCCTTGTACTTTCCAGAGTTGTGAGGGTATGAAGGAACATCTTACTTTCAAAATATGCTCTTATTTTCAAGTTCTGGGCCACAAAATTTCTTCCTTGAAATCTCTGGAGTATGATGAGGGCCTTTTGTGTGAGAATGAGATGATCTATCAGCCCCAGTACAGCTTCAAGAAGGGGGGCAGTTGCCAGAAGACCCAATTGTATGTGAGGAGTTGGAAGTTTTAGCTGCACTCCTTGACCTTCAAGGAGGGAGATAGACCTGAAGCATCAATGGCTGATGTTTACTCAGTCATGTGAACCTACTGGAAACTCACATAACCCTGCACAATGGAGTTCAGGAAGTCTGTGGGTTTGTGACACGATGACATGAATAAACACAAGAAGTCTTTTCCTCTACATTTCCCTATCAACCGCTTCCCAGTCTGTTCAGTTCATCATCTGTTCAGTCTATTCATATCCTTTATAATATTCTTTATAATAAAATGTGAACATTTCTTTCGGTTGTTTTTTTTTGTTTTTTTTTTTTTTTTGAGACAGGGTCTCCCTTTGGTAGTTCGGGCTGGCCCTTAGCTCAGCCTTGAACTCACAGTAATCTTTCTGCCTCTGACTCCTGACTGCTGGGATTACAGACGTGAGCCACCACATCCAGCAGTGTGGTATGCAGTTCTGAATGCTGGTGGGCATGAGTCTCCATGCCCAGCATCATAGTATGTGGTTACCAGATTGAACCTGGGCCTTTGCACTTGCAAGGCAGGTGCCAGAACAACTGAGCTAAATCCCCAGCCCTTCTCTCATGTTTTTGAGTCATTATAACATATTGCTGAACTTGCAAGAAGGATGCTTGGAAGGTGATTTATAGTAGTTGGTCAGAAGTATAGGTGACAACTTGGAACTCTGAGGGAGGGGCAGATTGAGGCTGATCCCTGAGCCTGTGGAGCCTGTATTGACTGTGTGAGAATTCTGGAATCTCATTGCAGGGCTTCCAATTCATATGTAGAAAGTATTGTAGAGTTTCTAAATGTGAAAAGTTAGCACATTTAGAATGAGAAATGCTAGAAAACTAGTTGTTTTTCTTCTTAATGATTTACCACAAAGTTTACATACTGTGTATTCAGTGCCCATGTGAAGAATAGAACCTGACACCATAGAGCCTTTCCGTGATCCACCCAGAGGTTAGCCACCGTCTCAACTCCTAGGACCATAGGTGCATTTTGTGTATTTCCAGTTTGACTTTTTTTGTTTTTCTTCTTTTGCTTCATATTAAATTTGTGAAATTCATCTATATTTCACCTCTCAAGGCAGCCAGGAAAGAGAAACAGAGAAAGACGAGACCTCTAGAGACAGAGACCAGGGACAAGGTCTGTCAATCAAAGTCACGCTGTACAGTGGATTCCACCTCCTAATCCCTGTTCAGCTATGAACTTATGAAGAGATTGATCTTTGATGAATTTAGTGCCCTCATGATTCCATCACTTTTTAGGTAGACTCTATCTTTGAGCCCGGCTACATTAGAGCTCAAGCCCTAATTACATGAATTTGGGAGACACCTCATATTTAAACCATAACTGTGGACTAAAGCAAAGTGGGGAATTTTTTGTAGAGGTTTAGGATGTTACAGTATGCTTAATTATAGGTGTGGCAGAGACCAGGCACTTACTTCACTTAGTAATTTGTTCCAAGAAGCTTACGTAATAATGAAGAGAATGTTAGGTCAGGTATGAAAGTTAAGGTAAAGGGCTTGAGATAAGTCTGACCCTCTATTTATACCATTGTAACTCTTCCAGACTGTGATACTGCGACCACACAATACCAGTCTACCAGATCTTTAATACACTTGGAGTTTCTTCAGAGAACTTCAGCTCACTTGAATAATCCTGCACGTACCTTGGTGAACATGTGAATAATTCTTGTTAAGTACTGAGGACTGCATTGCACAGCTGAGACACTGGGCATATACATGTTCACCTTTGGCTGATATTACCAAAGAGGTGTCCCAAGTGGTCCTATCAATTTATACCACCATGAATAATGCATGACAGTTGCATAGGGCTTTTAAAAACAGATACCCATGCAGATTCATGGGCTCTTTTAGGACGGATATTTGTTGGTGAGGTCCAAGTGTGGCTCAGGAAAGTTAGGCACACCGTGATCTCTTAGGACCCTTGTGAGGCCCACCGCCCTAAAGTAGAACTAATGGAGATCTGCACCACCCCTTTAGACCTGCTTTGAGCTACCCGCAGTCCCACTATTGGTTGGCTCCATCACCTGATGACAGGACTCCTCCTCCCCCGCCTTACTCCTCCCCCGCCTTACTCCTCCCCCTAGTTATACAATCCACAACCCTTCAATCCCAACGCGCTTCCCTTGCCTTCCCCCCCGTCTAGCCACACTTCTCGCTGGGTGCTATATAAGGCCTTTGTAAATTACATACAGCAGAAGTGTTCCTGAGACCTCCCCAGAGTCTGCGTGGTGACTCTGTGCCTCACCCTCCTGGCCTCGGCCACGTACCACCCCAACACTGTGGACAACAACAGATACTAGAAGTTACCCTTCTGTCTTATATCTGTAAGGATTCTGTCAGTGAAGCCAAGACTCTCATTACCTTTTAACCAATCTCATATTTTAAGATAAGATCTGGGTTTCAAAAGGAAAAGTCCTGACTCACTGTTTTGTGAGCTGCATGCATGCCATGGTCTTCCTTCTCCTTCACTGATCAGATTTGAGTGACACCAGGTGAACTTTGACTATTTCTGAACATTCAGCGAGCATCTTACAGGTCAATTTAACAAGCACAGTTATGAATTAGTAAAGCATGGGAGCATGAAGAAAGCATACCAAATCCTAACAACATCTAGCACTGAACAGCTCAGACTCACTAGGATGACTTTCACATGTGGTTTGTATGTTTGATTACCTTGTAGTCACATGTATGGACATTCATAGGGCAAATATTTTATAGAATAGTTAGGTAACTTATAGGAAGGCTTCATATCAAATTTCTTCTAATACCAGCCTCATTTTGTATACAGGTATATAATTTGATTTTTTAAAATGCACCTATTCTTTAACTGCTGAAAATGTATCAGGCTTTTCACCTTTGCTATTTAAAGTATCGTCCAGGAACCAATAAGAATCTTTCCCTTGGGAACTTGCTAGAACCATAGTCTCAGTTCTGCTGACTCAGAGACTTTAATTTAACCAGATGCCCAGAAAGTTATGATTCACATTAAAGTTTTTGTGGGATTGACTACCTACCGGCCCATTATCAGAATTTATGCTCATTATGTTCAGATAAGGATGGGAGGAGAAATATCTGCATTTTAGAGATAAAGAACCAGCGCTTGGAAAAGCTTGGAAACTAAATTTAGATGAGTCTGACAGCTGGACACAGGCTTACAGTTATTATTCTATCTGACCTCTAACCAATTCTATAAGCATTTGATTTATATGTAAATTTTTAGAGTCTACGTTGGCAAAAAAAAAAAAAAAAGGAGGTCGATCAACATTACGTGTCTGGCTTTTTCCGTATTGAGTCTTGGTATCTCTGATAGTTTGCTGCCTAGATGAGGTACAATGTGACAAATGAGAACTGGCTTATTGATATGAAATGTGGTAGTTAAGTGTGGGTGAGGAAGCAGATGAATAGGTAAATTCATAATGTTTAACTGCCTGAGCCCCATGGCCCCAGAAAACAGCACAGTTAAGAAATACTCCACAATTTATGTGTTCTAGGAAACAGCTTCTTCCCTCAAAGAACATTCTCTTTCTCCATAGGGATTTTTTCCTCTTTATTTATATTGATATATTTTAGAAATACATTATGATTACATTCATCATTAAAATTTATACTTGTACATGATATATCTTTTAACTGATTTTATTGGTATATTTTATACATACATTATGATCACATTCAGCATTGAGAATTTGTACCTGTACACGACCCTTCTTGATTCTCATTTTTTCCCCTTTTTCCTGCCCTCCCTAAAACCCCCTACATACATAAGCTTTGTTTTTTCCCTTTCCCCTGACATCTCTTCAACCCCTTCATACACATAAGCTTTGTTTCCACTCTATTTTTCCCTGACTCCGATTAAACTGGCAGATGACTCCAACTCTCTCGTTTACCTGTGACAAGACCGAATGTAGAGACTCTTCTTTGCTTTGAGCCCATTGGAAGGCCGAGGCAGCCCTTCCACCTTCCTGTTCATCTCATCAGCGACTGAGTTTATGATGATAGACACAGAGACAAGCATTTCTTGCTCAGCTGACAGATTCAGACTTCCCAGTTTGCAAAATCATTGCATACTTAATTAACCTCATCTGTAACTTTTCTACTGCTCCCTGTAAAAGGTGAAGATAAATGACTTCTCTGTAAGTCACTGTGAGGTATTCTCTCTGTTGCAATAGCCTGCAGCAAGTTGATTTTCTCATTTACTTTTTCTGTGGTAGAGATCATGGTCTTAGTCCATAGGGGCTCAAAATAGGGGTTAATCTAGAAGAGATGAACATTGTCTTGTTTTTATTTCTAAGCTTTGCAGTCAAGTAAAAGAAATGAAGTTCTTTTGAAGCCTACAAGAAATCTTCTAACATCTTGTCATCTTCCCTTGGGTTTGGTAAATGTACAAAGCCATCATATTTTCAAATGTTCTCTGGAGTCCAGGACATTACCTGGCTGCAACAACTAGTTATCTTAAATTTATCCTAAGCTGGCTTAGCAGTCCCTAAATTTTCTGCCAAGGAGCTGAAAAATATTTCAAAAGTGTAGGAATGCTGAAAATGGAAATCCTCTACATGTCTGAGTGTGTAATGAGTTTGCAGAACTATATAACAAACATCAGAAGGCTGTGGACTACAATTTATATTACATGTTCTCACTCAACATTCACATTTCACTTAACAATGTCATTTTGTTTTGCTGGAAGAATGCTTAATCTTTGAAAGAGAAAGGTGTTAGGGGAGAAATACATATTTATTCTATTTCACTTGTCACATGGGGGAAAAGCTCAGCATCTTCATATACTTCATAAATTCATATTTTCTACAAAATAGAATTCTGTACTAGTTGAGAAAGGAGGCTTTCATTTGTTTTCTCTTGCTATTATAGAAATAATCTAGAAATTTATGAAAATTTGTCTGAACATTCTTTGTATTATCTCTATTTGTGTTGATTTTGATATTAAATGATTTCAGATTAGAGAATAAATAAGTAAAAAGAATCCTGATTAACCAAATATTTTGAGGCCTGATTTTTTTATTTTTTATTTTTTAGGTTCTTTGAGACACGGTCTTGCTTTGTAGTTCAGGCTGCCCCTGAGCTCAGCCTCAAACTCATCACAGCAATCCTGCCTCTGCTTTCGGAATGCTGGGATTACAGGCGTGAGCCACCACGCCCGGCACTGTGGTATGTGGTACTGATTGCTGCTGGGCATGAGTCCAGTATTGTATGTGGTCACCGAGGATTGAACCCAGGTCCTTGTGCTTGCAAGACAGGTGCCAGAACCACTGAGATAAATCCCTGGCCCATTGAGGCCTGATTTTTATAAACGCTAAAAATTGAATGTGCTGTTGGGTGATCTTTTCATATTAAGGATAGAGTATACTTAATTAATTCAAATTACAAACTTTTTTTAGGCCTTTAAAATTAGAAATAATTCATCTACAGGAACTGAAGTATCAAGACCTATTAAATATTGTCTCTGCAAAGCTCTATAAAGCTATTACTAGAATTCTTGTAATGACAAGTTGCAAAATATAAATATTTATGATTATAGACTGTTTTCTTTGCTCCATAACCTATTTACCAATTCTCAGTTATCTCACTGCCCACCACCACCATTTTCTACTGAAGTTGGAAGCTTTATTTTCATATCTGTATTTTCTAGCTTGCCTCTGGAGAATAATTAGACAGAACAGATTTACGGGAGATAATTAAATGGTTGCAATAGATTTCAGAGGTAGCAAAAAATAACACATAGTAGATCTTTCTGCACTATAGCAACATAGTGGTTCAGTTTGGAGCCTGAGCCAACTGAATTATTTTTGTAGTATGAATATACAATTATGTTATTGAAAAATTATGTTTATTATTCACAACTAAGTTCTTTGCTATGAAGCAATGCATAGAATCTCAAAAACATTGTTCATCTTTTTTAAAAAAATTATTTACAGCATGAGTTAGTCTAAGGTCAAAATAGCAGAACTGTTTATGAAATAACTCTATTTGCATTTTCATTTTTAAAAAGAAGGATGAGTTCATGGTCCTTTATGATACCAAACTTATTAGGCAAATAAGTTTGATTTTATTGCACTTGTCTGTGCTTTATAAACACATAACAACTTATTTTTTTTTACTAAGTATTAAAATAAAATTTATAGTATTTAAAAACATACAAAAGGGCATAAAAATAATGTAGAAATAACATAATATGCACCCAACATCTAGTGAAAAAATAGAGTTTTACCATTATATCTGATACCATTTATTCTATTGTTCAGTTGCAACCCCTCCTTCCTAGGAATCCCAGTCTCAATAAATTCAATAATTGATATTATCATGCATTTATCTTTTATGTTTGAATGTATTTCTAATCAGTATTTATTATTTTATACATCTTTTAAACTTAAATAGTGCTTGTGTTGGTAAGCTTTCTGTTGCTGTCACAAATATCTAAGATAAATTTTAAAAGATGAAAGGTCTATTCTGTTTCTGTTTTGAAGGTTACCATACATGCTTAATTGGCCTCATTGTTTTGGGCTTGTAGGATCCATACATCTTGGTGTTAGCATATGGGGGAGAAAGCTGCTCACTTTGTGGCATCTAGGAAGCAAAGAGGAAAAGGGAAAGAATCTAGTGTTCCGCAGCCTCCTTCAAGGGCATATCTGGAGTGAACTTAAACCTCCCACTAGGCTCCATCTCTTAAAATTACCCCTATGTTCTGATAGATCAAAGCTGAAGACCAATCTTTTAACCTGTGGGCCTCTGGGAATGCTCAAGGTTCAAACTACCGAAAGAACATGCTGTATGAAACCATATGCAACTTTTAGAATTATAATTATGGAATCATCCACTATATCATTTCTTGTAATATTTGTACAGTATTTCACTTGATGAATGTACCATGATTTATTTATGCATTTAACATTAGATAATGCTGAATTATTTTCCAGGTATTTCAATTTATAATTTATATATACCAGTAGATATAGGTTTATATTTTTATATATCCTTGCCAACATTTGATACTGTCAAAATATTTCCTTTCATTCCTTTCCTTTCCATACACTGTATATACGTGTTAATTATTAATCCTAAGCTTTATATAAATTAAAAAAATTTTTTTTTTGACAGGGTCTCACTTTGTAGTTCAGGCTGGCCCTGAGCTCAGTCTTGAACTCACAGCAATCCTCCTTGCCTCTGCCTTCTAAGTGCTGAGATTACAGGTGTGAGCCACCATGCCTGACATTGTGGTGTGTGGTTCGGATTGCTGGTGGGTGTAAGTCACTATGCCCAGCATTGTTGTATGTGATCACTGGGATTGAACTCAGACCCTTGTGCTTGCAAGGCAAGTGTCAGAACCACTGAGCTAAATCCCTGGCCCAATATTTATTTTTAAAGCAGGAAAAAGCCAGTGTAGAATTTTCTGCTTACATTTTCCCTGAGAAGGTCCACTGGATACAGTGACTCAAGTATCTGTGCTTTGTGTATTCTCTGATACATAGCCTTCATGTTTGCCACAACAGCTGAAAATATATAGCTGGTTCCATGGAAGCTGCATGTCACTTTCATTCATCTTGTATTTATTGGTCAATCCAATCTCTCAGCTCCAACTTAGGATCAAGAGAAGATAGAAAATGTACTTGTTGCATATACCAGGAAAAAAAAATAAGACCGATAAACAATGAGCCACATTTTGCCACAAAATGATAGCATTAAATACAACAGTATTTCAAAACAGCATTACGATTTTCAGGCTTGTCACCTGAAGAATTCAAAAACTATTAAGTTGGGTCCTTATCTTCTCCTCAAAGTTGTCACTTCTGTTAGGCTGTCTATTTCAACCAAAAGATTACTTTCTCCCCCAACCAAAAGGACTGAAGCAAACTAAACATTTAAGCCCCCAAGATATAAATGAATATCTATATTCAATCAATTCTTTCATTTTTGAATATATTTCAAGTTTTAAGAACAGAATTTCTGGAATAAAGTTGAGAGAAATTATTTTTATTCTAGTACAAATTTATTGGCTACATTTTGTACTTCACTTTTTTGATTCCTCAACTCAGTCACACATTGTCATCTAAACTGCACGAAGTGCCAAGTGATTTGATTCCAAGTTCCTGAGGCATTTGCAGCATTTGTATTATTTCAAATGAGATGTCTAGATTGTTCTTGCCATTCTAGGAGATAATGTATACTTTCAGTTTAGGATTATCAAGAATATATTATTCTTGGGAGATAATTTCTACAAATCTGTCTTCTAATCTTCTATGAAGCTTGTTGATTGTATGGCTCTATTTTTGTTTGAGAAGGAGAATCTACTTCATAAACTGGAAGCATCCAAGTCACTGTAAACTACCTACAGTTGTGTTTCTTCTTATGTAGTTATGTAAATTACATATAGTTTACATAAACTTTTACACTTGCTGCACAGTGAAATGAATATCACTGAGTCCAAAGGCCTTCCCAAAAAACCTTAAATTGTCCTTGTGTAGTATTGCAAAATAAATTAAAAAAATAAAATGGAAATTTGATGGAAAAAACTAAAACATCAAATATTATAAGTAAGATATAGGCCTTTTCTCATTTTCCCCCTAATAATCAACCACTCTGCTATTTGCTGAGATGTTGCTGATTATGTTGCTGGTAGTCAGAGAGTGGTAACTTGGAGGTTAGGTTGTTAGATTTACCATAATTTTTGTTGTTGTTGTTTGTTTGATACAAGGTCTCACTTTGTAGTTCAGGCTGGCCCTGAGCTCAGCCTCAAACTCACATCACAGCAATCCTCCTGCCTCTGCTTCCAGAGTGCTGGGATGACAGGTGTGAGCCACCATGCCCCGCACTGTGGTATGTGGTACTGGTTGCTGCTGGGCGTGAGTCTCCACGCCCAGTACTGTATATGGTTACTGGGGGATCGAACCTGGACACTTGCACTTGCAAGACAGGTGCTGAAACCACTGAGCTAAATTCCCAGCCCTAGATTTGGCATAATTTTGTCCACATCTTAAAGAAGTATTATCACACCCATTACTGGAGATGAGACTAAGGTTCAGCATCCCATCCATCATTTCAGAGAGGGGACTCAAATCCAAGTTTTTAAAAAAAATTATTAGTAACATTTTTAATACCAAAATAACCCTTATTAAAATTACATCCAACAATAGAAAACTACATTTACGATTTATGACACTAAGCCTTGTGTACTGGTTTAGCATTATATTTTCTCCATAGGTTATGAAACTGTTTTAAAATTCAATCCTTCACAAAGCAATTTCATACTCTTTCTCCCTTTATGGAAACTCTCCCTATAAAAGTTGTTATTGTTAATTTAGGTGCTCCATTGTTTTGGAAGATTTATGTTCTATTTCATTAGAAATAAGAAATGAAGTATTGATCAAATAAAGAAAAATGAAATATTACTTGAGGAACTGAAAAATATGGAAGGTTTTCTGAAAGGTGATTTGGACTTTTTAGTTCCAATCTTAATAATACAGAAAACAAACTCAGCAAAGATGTCATGAAAACTATTCATGGGATATACAGAAAGATGTCAACTCATAAAAAAATAAACCACAGTATTGCTTGTTACACTCAGAACACCTATGTGCTTTGATTTTTAGATGAGTTAACAGTATTGAAATTGTTTAATCTTTCTGGACTTCAGAAAGAACTTCATTTCTCAAATGAGGACTAAGAACAATAAAACCTCTTCTCATCTTTTGTGGTTGTGAAAGTCAGAGAGAGAAGTACTACTGAGGCCCAGAAACTCTAATAAGTCCAATTGAACCCTATTATACTTAAGTGTATTTTTCTCATTTACAATCTATGTCCCCAAATGAAAGCATACAAATCTCTACCTCCACCTGTTAACTGTTTTATTGCAGTGTAGGATCTATTTTTCATCTGTAGCAGATGGACAAAGGCAAGTGTCCATTAAGGAACCCCCAAAGGGTTGTGTGTTCAGGCTTGGTGGGACTCCTTGTCCCAGAGGGTTACAGTCCAACTGTGTTCCTGACTAAAGACACTTTTTCCAAGAATGTAAATAATTTGTACTTTTCTCCTCTATATTTCTTCTATTTCAATACAAGGTCTTGTTGACCTGGTTATATTCCCCTGAATTCATTGACTTCACACACTCCATTTGTATGCTGACCTCAGTATCTTTTTTTTCTTTGATGTAATACATTCCCTAGTTACACAGCCTACTTATACTAAAGAGGCCATGAATAAACATGAGACCTTGAATAAAAATGTAGTTGTTAGATTTGGGTTGCTTATTTCACTCCTACAATATTAGCATGAGAAAAATGAATTGTTCTAGGACCATGCCATAGCTTTCTTGTCTCTAAGGTTTTTGTTTTGCATTTCTATTGCTTTTAATGTTCTCCTTGTCTTTCCAATTAAGGTTTACATTCTACCCACTGTGATATTGAAACTTGCCTGTAAACACTCCCTTAATCTCCCAGTCCTGGAGTCATAATTCACTGGCATTGATTGTTTGTAGAATTCTTTTATTAATTTACTCAAGAGCTGCCCTGCAATATCACTTTGCTTGTCTCTTGCCACTAATTCATCTTTCATTCTGGTTAGTGTTGTGTAATGTCACTTCTCCTTGTGTAGAATTTTAACTACTTGGGAACAAGAACGAGTAATTGAATTTCTAGGTAATTCCATCTCATTTAACTCAAGGCTTCCGTTCAGGTCACTTAAGAAATCATGCCTTGTAGTTTTTGCTTTAAAAGGTGACATATAAAATGTGTTGTGTATTTTATAAAAGGAAGAGATACTGACTGAACTGTTACTTCTTTATTTCTAATCCTTTTACTCTATGAAAAAAAATTAAGATTTACTTTTGAATTAGAAGGTAGAGGAAAATGGCAGAACAGAGAACACTACCAACTCAGCTCTTTCAGGACAGAGTTCTTGGTAACTGGAAGTCATCAAACCGAAGTCCCCAACAACAGTGCAGAGGGCACCCCAGAGCATTGAGGGAACAGATGGAGGAGCGGCAGAAGATAAGATCCACTATTTCAGGACAATTTGACTGGTAAAAGGCGCTCTACAGAGAAAATTGTATACCTGCCCCAGTGAGAATCTGGAATCTGAGAAGGCAGCTTAGCTTCTCACTGAGAAACAGAGTCCCAGAACTGAAACAGGACAGGCCTGTACAATTGGAAATTATACAGATAGCTTCTTCCTGAAGGTCCACTCTGCACGAAAAAATTGGGCCACTTTGCTACCCTGAGAGAAAGAAGGGAAGAGACAATCAGTGCAATGGGTCAAAAGATCAAGGTAATTTATGAAGTAGAAAACAATTCCAGCCAAACTCTGCTCTCAGGTCCACCTAAGGCCTTGACTAACAAAGGGCTGGAGACTCACTCGACTCTGTAACCTGATTTAGGGGCAAAGAGGCTTGGGCTGGTGGCAGGAAAGGAACATCCCATCTCTCATCTCTTCATTGGAATATTAGACACAGACAAAAGGCAACACAGCATCTGAGAGGACTCTGTGGCAGGATCACACTAGGGAGCACTGCTAACTGAGGAAACGCCCCAGATCTCAACCTCAATAGTCAGAAGGTTTAAGACCAATGGAAAAGCTAACAGAGACACTGTAGTGAGAGCCCATCAGACTATAGCCGTTCATGAGTGGGTGGGATCAACAGCTCCTATTGGAACCTGGACTTGCTGGTGGGGGAAGGGCAGCTTGAACCTCTGCAGAGTTCAAACCTGTCGGACATGTCGGAGCTAAATTCCAGCCTTGCAGCCAGAAATCAGCTTGAATCTCAGTGGACTTTGGCAGGTTCACTGAGATTACCTGACTTCAGTTTGCAGCCTGCTGCCCATATTGTCTACCAGAGACACAGGGACAAGTTTTGAAAGAGATCCCCCTCTTTTGTTTTCTTCCTTTTTTCTGTGTTTTCCTTCTCTTCTCTTTTTTTTCTTCATCTCTCTCCTTTCTTGTCCCTGCTGTTATTCTTCGTCTTCTTTCTTTTTCTCTTGATTGCTCTTATTCTCTTAGGCAGATGAATAAGTTTCCTAGTTGCCCTGTTACTGCCAGTGTGCCCTGTTTTGTATTTGTTCCTTCCGTGTCTCTTTTCCTTCAGTCTTCACCAGTTTTCCCATGTTCATGTGATCTTTCTTTGTCCTCTGGCCCTATTTATAACCTCTCTCCCTCCTTTTATTTTTCTTTTTTTTTTTTTTTAGGTTTTTTTTTTTGAGACAGGGTCTCACTTTGTGGTTCAGGCTGGCCCTGAGCTCAGCCTCAAACTCACATCACAATCCTCCTGCCTCTGCCTCCCGAGTGCTGGGATTACAGGCGTGAGCCACCACGCCCGGCACTGTGGTATGTGGTACTGGTTGCTGCTGGGTGTGGGTCTCCACACCCAGTATTGTTATGTGGTTAC
>PVIR01000889.1:113592-129762 GCA_004026965.1 Petromus typicus | reverse complement strand
TTTATTTTTCTATCCTCTTTGACTCTTTCTGTCTTTTCTCCAGAAGATGATGTTGCTATACTGAAGGTCTTGTCTATGGTAAACATATTTCTGGTTAGTCATTAATTTTGATAATTGGCCACAGGTCTAGTTCATGAGGTTAAAAGTGTCATAACAGTGGCTGCCACAGCTTGTCATTCTCTGGACTGTTTGATATGGTTGTTGACAGTGACTGTATTACTTTTCCTGAAGTAACATGATTGTTCTGTTCAAGTGTCTTTCCTGGTGTTCCAGAATTGAGATTGCTCAAGGGCTTTTACAGATTCAAGGCCCAGAGCCCAGCTACACTGGAGGACAATCCAGGAAATAGATATTTCCTAAGGGTTCTAAAAATTAGCAAGAATTTGCAATGAAGATTTTACAGGAAAAATATCAGGAATTAAATCAAAATCATCAACAACAACAAAAAAATAGAAATGAGAAGAAACTTAAATAAGACACAATCCCAGAATTCCAGATCACCAAAGGGAAATTTAAGGAATAATAAGATGGAATAACAAGATGGAATAACTTGAAATTAAACCACCTGGACCCCTTTGAACTGGCAACAAAATGGGATCTGGAAAAAATGAAATCAGAAATAATTTTTCAGATAACAACAGAGATAGCATCTATAGTGAAAAATATGATCAATAACTCTAAAGAAGAACTCAAGAACATGATGAAATCCTAGGATACAAAAGTAATGGAATTCATTAAACAAATTTAAGATGTCCAGGAGATTAAAAAATCCACTGGAAATGTACACACCACAATAAATCAGTGCAGGAACAGAGTATCAGAAACAGAAGTCAGGATTATAATTAGTGACAGTAAAGGAAAGATTTCTTTAAAATAGCAAAGGAACAGGAGAAATCAATCCAGCAGTGGCTAGATGATTCAAAGGAGAATAACATAAGGCTGATCAGAGTCAATGAAGAAATAGGAGACAGTGTGAATTACATTTAAACACTGTTCCAAGAAATGATGGCAGAAAACTTCCCAAGTGGGGGGAAAAGAATTGACATACAGATAAATAAGACATATAGAGCTCCAACTAGAATTAAAAGAATCATTTCATAGCAACATATGTGTACCCATGTTTAAAGCAGCTCAGTTTGTAATAGCTAAATCTTGTAAACAGCTCAAATGCCTATCAACTAGAGACTGGACAAAGACAATGTGGTTTTTAAAAAATAAAATGGAGCATTACTCAGCCATAAAGAATGATAAAATATAGACACTCATAGCTAAATGGATTCACATTGAGGCCATATTCATAAGTGAAATAAATAGGACAGACATGTGAAAATATCATATCATTTCTCTAGTGTGAGAAAATGAAAGTGTAAATGAGGTTAAAAAAAGTATAATAGATATTGTGAAATAAAAAGGAAATCTGCAAAGGGGAAAGGGAAATGGGTAGGAGAGGTAGAGGACAGCAAAGAAGGGAAGGAAAAAATTTAAAAGGATAAAGAAAACAAAGGAAATAAAGCTTAGGTATAGAGAGGATAAAGGGGCAAAAGGGAGAGGAGGGGAATGGGAAAAAATAAAAATCAAGATATATCATGTACTTGAATTAGCATGATAATAGTGCAGTTGTTATGAGGCTAGCAGTAATGACAGTGATAGTACATGGCAGAGAATAATTGGTAGAACTCAATGATTATGTTATATATGTACTTGTACATATTACATGTATGTTGTTTATAATGCAATGTGATGTGATGTGTGTGTGTGTGCATGTGTGTGTGTGTGTGTGTGTGTGTCTGTGTGTGTGTGTGTGTGTGTGGTATGTGTGGTCTTTCTTTGTTCTTAGTTCCTAGCACAGAATATCAGAAATCCTTGGATGATGACAGTTGTTTTTTATTCCTCATAACAAGGCACAATTCACTGTATTTGAGTTATGCTAATAGGGTACATTAGGCAGGTTCCCTAAAGAGCTTCTGGCTGCTGGCCAGAAAAAAACAAAACAAAACAAAAAAACCCCTATGATTAGAAGGTCGGAAGTTTCAGACTTTCAGATTTAGTCCCTGAGAGTGGACAGAGACTGAACTCAATTAGGTGGCTAATGATTTAATCAATGCTATTTACATAATGAAACCTGGTAATGAAGTTCAAGAGCTTCCTGATTGCTGACACATTGCTATACCCGAGTTGGCAGATCCTTATGCCATGAGGACAGAAGCTCCTCTGCTCAGGACCCTGCCAGACCTCACCCAGCCATATGTTTCTTTATTTAGCTGTTTATTTCCTTAGAGAAAATGGGAACTGTAGGTATAATGTTTTCTTGGGTTCTATGTGTCATTGTAGCCAGCATAGCATCGGTGAATCTGAAGGGGGATGGGAAGCTCTCACATTCGTATTCTGCTGAGCAGAAGTTTGGGTGGCTTGGTGACCATGTAGACTTGCTACTGGCATCAGAAGTGACAGGCAGTCTTGTGTGATCAATCCTTTTAAACTACAGGGTCCATGCTAATTTTGAGTCATTAGCATCAGAAGTGAGCTGAAGTGTGGTATATACCTATCTGTGTCAAAGCGATGGTGTTGGGACCTACATGCCGAGGACTAAGCATTTTACATTTTCTTATTTCATTCTCATAGTCAACCCATGAATTAAATATAGTTGTCATCTTTTCATGCAGGTTAGGAAGTTCAAGCACACAAAGGATGACTTTTCTGAGGTTGGAAGCTTGGTTTCTGGAGGCCAAAGTCCAATCCATGATCCAAATCATAATATTATACTGTTCTTAAGACTGCAAAGGCAGTAGGCTAACGATGTCTCTGTGGTGAGAAAATGATAGAGACCCAGTGGGATATACTCTAGAAAGTATATGTATTCTAACATGAGTTATTGCATGATATCACTCAGCAACATATTCCTGTTTTCTCTCTTACCCTGATGCTGTCTTTTGATTCCATATTCTTACTCTGAGGTTATTTTCCAAATAAACTTACATTTTCAGATTTTGTTTCCTATGAAAAACAGGCTAATACAAAATATTATCCTTCAGTATGAAAGCTGTTGGTGTTACCGTAGTATCAAAATGGCACCAAGGTCAAGGGACTTTTGGTGAATTTGATGCTCCTGGGAAACTGATTTCTGAAGAAAGTATGTTGAAACTAGTATAAAATGTTTCACACCATGAAACTTTGAAAGCAATGGCTTGAACTAGGAATATTTAAAATGATGAAGAGTAGGGCAATTAACATCAATTACAAATGTTCATTAGAATTTATGGGAAAATTAACAGGAGACTTCTGGGTAGATATCATATTCTTTTATGTGAGCGTAAGCTAGGTTTTATTTTAGGACTTAACATTTATAATAAAAACCTTTGATAGGTTATCCTTTGGCTAAGAAAGATCAGTGGCCAAGCCATATTGATGTTTACATGCTAGCAACTTGGTGCCTGGCATGTAATCGAAACTCAGTGAATGTGTGTTGAATAAATGGAATCTTAAAATTTGTGAGTGAAGATTTCAGTGGGTTGATTAAAACTACTAAAATATAAATGTCTGTGTTCTAACTTTGTATACCAGTCAATATAACTTTATCTGGAGAATAGGTTTTTGTAGGTGCAATTAAGTGAAAGATTTCAAGATTAAATTATCCTCCATTAATCATGTGGGCCCTAAATCTAATGACAAATGACATTATAATGAGAAAAGACAAACATAACAGAAAATTAAGCCATTTGAAGATGATGGAAAGTATTTGAGTTTAGCTTGCAAAAGCCACAGAAAACCTGGGGTTGTCAGAACCTGGAAGACGCAAGGCTACAGCTTTAGGAGGAAGTGATGTACTACTGACAGTTTGACTTCAGAATTCCGGCCTCTGCCATGATGAAAAAATGCAATGGTATTATTTTAAGCCAAGTTTGTAGCAACTTGCTATGGAAGCCCTGGGAAAGAAATGTATGTTCACATGGCACTTATATTCTAGTAGTGTTTGAGTCAGAAAGCCAGGATGTCTGCTGTTCCTTTGACTGAGTCAGGTTGACGTCTCTACCTATTTCAGAGCACAACTCATGATACTGATATCACTCTTGCAGCAAAAACAGTGTAACATCTGGGGAAACATTTCTCCTCTGTAGAGGATGAAAGCTCTGGATTTCTAGAGGAAAGTGTTTTTCTTTAGTGAAGATAGTGGAAGGAAGACAGTTGGGATCTTATGACCTTCAGATTTCTCTTTCAGGTACAGTGGATTTTCCATGTGCATGCAATGGAAACTTTATTTTCTGTGAGGAAGTCAAAAGGAGTCACCTAAATGCAACAATATTTCAACTTGGTGAAAAATCAAGGAAATTTCTCCCAAATTTGTCTTTATACAAATAACTTAAAATATTTCTTAAACTTTTTACAGGTGACATTGACTACCTGGCAGAGAAGACTAATGCACAACTAGATAAATGAATATACAGCACACCAATATTAAGGGAGAAATTTGGTTTAAAAGTGTGCATGCATTTTTATTTTTTTTGTTCTGTTTTGAGGTTGGGTTTTACTATGCAATACAGGATGACCTTGAACTCATGGGATCTATCTACCTCTGTTTTCTGAATACCTAGGATTATAGGCAGGCACCGCTATACTTCGCTAGATCTGTATAATTGTGACTGTGATATTCTATTGCTTTTTATGTCATACACTTAATTAAATGATCTTAATCAATATAAGCTTAAAATAACCCAATATAATTTTGTGCTCGTGTCACTTGGCAGAATATAGTATACCAATATTTCATCGTATTCTGAAAAATCCCTTTGGCTTCTAAATGCAGTCTCTCCAAGGCTACAATATTCTGGAGGTTGCTAGATTTGCATCAGTTAGTGAGTGGAGCAAAGCTCAGAAATCCTGGACAGCCAAAGTGAAAGATGAGAAATCAAATCTTGTAGAACTAATAATTTGGCTCCCACAGACAAATCAGAAATCATCCTTACATTTCAATCTGTCAGTATTATATCTTAACTGTACTCACCCAGATTCAACACATCTGAACTGAATATAATTCTTCTGTTTAAAGTTACAGAAAGTTTTGTACCATACATCCTCTGAGTCCAAGCCAGCTACTGCCACTAGCTTTTAATTTAACTGTATTACAGTCCTTAAAAGGGGTACAGATCATCCTATATGGGTGATCTGAGGGATTTTTCAAAAAGAAATTGACCCTAGAATTTCTATCTTGTCTAGAATCTAAATGCAAAAAAGAGAAAGAAGGGAAGTGGAGAAAGTATTTGCTGAACATTATAGGGTACAGCCAAAATTATGAAAAACAATGACTGTAGCTCTAGCAAATAGCTTCACTGCAATCTATACTTCTAGAGAAACCTTGAAACCTTCACATATTTTCAAATAAAGACAAGAAAGATATATGCAAAAATGCCAACCATAGAACAATATGAAAAAGATTTTAATAGGGAGCTAACTAATATTTAGAGGAAAAACAGTACATTCCATTTAGATTCATGACAGGACTACATATACTCTATGAAGCAAAGAATTACCTGCTTCTAACAAAAGTCTTATACTTTTGGAGAAACATATATATATATATATATATATATATATATATATATATATATATATATATATATAAGTCATATACTTTTGGAGTTCAGATCATACAGCAGTGGAGAAGAGGAAGAGCTGGGGAGGGAGGAGAACTGCCATTTATTGATTGCTTGCTTAGTGTTCATCCTGATTAGATGCTCTGGGTCTAATTTCCTTTACCCTACGAATAAGTACCCAAAAGTGAAGAGACTCGATAAGTGGTGGAATTAGAATTAGAATACATGGATTGTTCGGTGGCAAAGCTTATTTTTGTTCTACTGCCCTGGATTGCTCTTCTTTGACACCCCAAGTTTTCATCTTTCTCTGTGGAGTAGCAAGGCCTAAAAAGCATTTCCTTCTGGAAGACTATAGAATTTGGCAAAGTTCACCATTAAGACTATGCTAAAAGTCAAACTCTGTGGCCTGTGGTAGGGAGTTACTTGAAACTTCTCAGTCAACTGCTACCAGACAGCTGTTATCGTTTCATGGGGATTAGGCAAACATTTCTGGAATGATAATAAATAACGGGTAAAGTAATCTATCTAATAGGTGTTCCTCTCCTCATTCCCTAACTTTATGGATCAACAACGCTTTCCAATCTTACTTAACTCTCCTGAGGTACTCCAAATAGAAATGTTCACTGCCATCATCAGCTTGACAGTTACAATTATGTTCAAATTTTGAAAATCCCTTGAGAAACTAAGAATAAGTGCAGGATATTTCTCTTCTAAGAAAAAATATTGATGGCTGACATTTCTTAGAGAACATCAACTTCAGTATGTTTCTCATTGCTAACGACTTATAGTGTTGTAAAATTAGACATGGAAAGCTGAGCTGAATGAAAAACTGTTAGGCCCAGGTGAGGAATGTTTAGGGGTTGGCACTGATAATTGTGCTGCTAGAACAGAGAGCCATTTCCTTCATGTTTTATGCTTTTTAAATCCACTTTGTGCTCCTTGAACAGAATATCACAGGGTGAGTGACCCACACTGAACAGAAATGTTTTAGTTCGCAGTTCTGGAAGGTGGGTTGTCTAATATCATGGCGTCAACATATAGTCAGAGCCTTTTTTGCTGTGACATAACCAGGTGGCAGAGGCTGCATCACGGGTGGTCAGATACGGCCTTTTATGCACCATTAATCCTACCTAGGGAGACTGATTGTCTCTCACAGGCTGCACTTCTTAACTCTGTTAAATGACATCCTGAGCTTTGGAAGGGACATACACTCAAACCATAGTTCTTCTGTACCTTGAAAGGTTCTAGCTGAAAATGTTACCGCTAAGTGTTTCCTTCGCTGTTTTTTTCTACAGCGCCTATGGCTAGGGTTATTCTTTTTGAGTTTCTATAAGGTCTGATCCTAAAGGGGAATGGGGAAGGTTAGATGCTCAGGAAACGAAACAACCACCCAGGGCCTCCAGTACAAAAGGTCTGTGGATAACTCTCTTTTATAACCTTCCTGAAAACCTACCACAGTCATCAAGAACAATGAAATTACATCTTCTCCATATCATCTATCTCCAGAGAAAGGAAACAAATATAACCTAGAGACTATAAAATAAAAAAGCAACAGAGAGAAGTGACAGCTGAAAAAAAGCAAGGCTCCTGCTGTGTTTGCTCGGCAACCTTCTGGAGCTGTGCTATACTTCCAGCCCCCTGGTCCTGCTGTTTTTAAATAGATTTCCATCGATTTTATGATGTAGCTGAAGGACACTGGGTGGAATTCAATGTCAAAAGGACTGTGAAAAATTTAGGAAAATGCAAAATGTAAAGTCAAGAGTGAGTGTAAAATATTTAGCAAACAAGCTGGAGCAGGTACAAGTCAGTGGCGCTTTTCACTCTGTGTCTGTTAACCTTTTGGTATCTGGCTGATCCTGGAAGATGATCTCAGAAGGATAATTTGAGGATTCTACAAGTGCCTGAGAGTCACAGTTAGCTTCAAGTTGTTGTTTAAATATTACAATATTTTAACAAGCAACGAAACTCAACCCTGAGTATGACTCAGATGAAGCTTTATCAAAACAAATTTTATTTAATTTCAGGCTTAAGATGGTGTTTGGGATTAGTGGTGTAGGTCAGTGGCAGAGTGCATACTTAGTGTATTTGAGGCCATGGCTTCAAGCCCCAGCACAGAATAAATTAAACAAAACTAAGAACATGGCATATTGCCTACCCTTTCTTAGTGGTAGAGATGGAGGGCAATTCACTAGAGTCTATAAAATCTTCCAGTTATCTATAATTCACTCTAGCTATATCAAGTGACTGTAGGAGATATAATCTTTGAAAAAAATGTGAACTGGATTAGTCTAGATTGGTATTTTACAATTCTTCTCTAATATCATTTCAAACATTAAACAGTTGGGTATATTAATTTAATCTGTTCTTGTGCATAAGGCTCTGAAAGGAAAAAAAAGGTACTTTTTTTTTTTTTGAGACACAGTCTCACTTTGTAGTTCAGGCTGGCCCTGAGCTCAGCCTCAAACTCACATCACAGCAATCCTCCTGCCTCTACCTCCAGAGTGCTGGGATTACAGACAGGTGTGAGCCACCACACCTGGCACTGTGGTATGTGGTACTGGTGACTGCTGGGCATGAGTCTCCACACCCAGTATTGTATGTGGTTACTGGAGGATTGAATCCAGGCCCCTGCACTTGCAAGACAGGCGCTGGAACCACTGAGCTAAACCCCTAGCCCCACAAGGTACTTTTTATTGAAAGTGTGATCAATGGATGTTCAGTAACTTTTCAGTGTAAACTAAAGCCATGGATTTAATACATCTCCCTAAGCCCCAGAGGAACTGGAGAATGCCAACTCTTCTCTCGCCTTTGATTCATGACTATGACTGTGTCAGCTACTGGGAGAAGCTGAACATTTGAAGGGTAGCCCCACTCACATTCATCAGCAGGCAGTGGTGAACTCAGATGAATTCACTTTTTCTGTGGACCAAGATGCTGTAGTACCAAGCTGAAAAATATTATTCATGTTTTTCTCTTACTGTGTGATATTTGAAAGTGAAACTGAATGCCAGGGATAAAAACATCGTGCAGATCAGAGCTATGTTCCTATGGGTTGGTTGGAGATCACACACTTGAAACTTTCAACTGAAGTGTGGGATCAGTTTCACTCCATAGTTTCCCAGCTGTCTCCTGTTGTCCCTCACTCACTTTCTTGTGTCCAGTTCAAAGTCAAGTAGCATCCAGCATGGCTCCTATAAGCTTCAAAACTGTCCATTTGCAAGTGTATTAAAAGGAAACTTTTTTAGAAAAGATAAAATTCATGACTTCTGTGCAAGTATAAAATGGTCATGTGTCAGAGATTTTATTTAATTCATTAGTTAATGAGGGAACTGGTAAGAGGTTATGACCAATTCAAAGAAGAATCCAAAGAGAAAGCACACATGTAGGTTATCAAAAATGTTGAAATAATTGTGAATTTGCTTAATTGGTACCAGAATGATTTCTTCCACATAGGAGGAAGGAAATGCGTTGAATTTTATTAAACTCATTTGCACATTTGTGATCAAGGATCATACACATTTTTCTCTTTTATCATAGCAGCATTATTGAGAGTAGTAAAAATGTGGTAGCAATGCAGCTGTTCATCAACCAATAAATGGGCAAACAAAATGGGATTGACCCACACACTGGAACACCACTTAGCTTTAGCAAGTGGATGAATACTTCCTGCTGCGATATGGCTGGACTTTGACAACACTGTGCTACATCAAAGGAGCCAACACAGATGTCTACACAATTCACAATTCCATTTGTATGAATTGCCCAGGATGAGTAAATCTATAGACCTGAAAGATGGTCAGTGGTTGACAAAGGTGGGAAAAAGGAGAAATGACAATGAACATTGATGGATATGAGCTTTTTTGGAGTGACAAAGATGTTCTGAAGTTAGTGATATAATCATTGTCACACTTTTCAGTTTCTCACAACTTAAAGAACTGTGAAGAGCCCAAATAAAATGAAACATATAAAGACTCAGTAGAATCAGATAACCTGATAACCTTGAAGAGTATATTAGACCATGAATAATTTTTCATTGAAAACATCCAGTAATTTTTTGAAGTTTTTTTTTTCAGTAGTTTGCAATTTTTCCCTAGAGAAGAAAACCCAACTAAAATTATGTTTGTATTTCTAGGGTTATATAAAACAGAAAAGGCAATAGTGTTCTCCTGCATCTGTTTGCCAAATACAATCAAAATAGAACAACAGATGGACTGAGTAGCAGACACTTGAAAGCTAGAGAAAGCAAATGGAAGGAAAATCAAGCTTTAAAATACTCTTTGCTTAATCATTGTCCTTACTGCTTATTACTCTGTGTTCCACACTGTGGAAAATTTTAAGAGGAAAGTACTTAAAGGGCCAAACTGTCAGAAGCTCCTTGATTTCATTTTATCATCTTTTGAACACTTTTTAATGTTAGAATGCAAAACTATGGAAAATGATGGGAAAATCCTATGACAGCTTTTCATGGAAGAATGAAGAAACACCACACTATATCATCTTCCTCATGACCTTTCTTACATCATCCTTGCATAGTTCTATGCCTACTAGCTATTACTGAACCCCTTCAGGCTCATTTATTCTCTAGAAGGTTTCACATGGGATGGGTCTTCCACCTACTTCCCTACTCTTTCTTTTTTGTTCTTATGAAGATTCATTTCATCTACTTAATGAGTTTCAGCACATCAGTGCCTCACAATAATAAACCGAGCTAAACTTGATTTCCTTTTCTCATAGAAGGACATGGACAGGGCTATCACAAGAGCCTGTAATTTTTTATTTTCTTTGATGCCTTATTTTATTTTAAACACAAACACCTTCACTATATTTCTTGGACTGGAAATAGATACTTTAGTATAATTTTAAGTAAGTGTATCTTAAATGTTAATGATTTTGCTTGACTTTTGTGAAAAAGGATTTCTATGCTTTTTTCTCAAGGCCAACTGGGATTTCTCTCAACACTCCTAAAATTCAATCAAGAAAAAGGATTGTATTAGTTTTGTAAGGCTGTCTAACAAAGTATCATTAACTGAGAAGCTTAAACAACAGAAATTTAGTTTTTCAGTATTCTGGAGGCTAGAAGTCTGAGGTCAAAAGTTGGTTTCTTCTGAAGCTTCACTCCTTGGCCTTTTCTCACTGTGTATTAAAAGTGTGGTGACAATTTACATTATATATATATATATATATATATATATATATATATATATATATTTTTTTTTTTTTTTTTTTTTTTTTTTGAGACAGGGTCTCACTTTGTAGTTCAGGTTGGCCCTGAGCTCAGCCTCAAACTCACATCACAGCAACCTCCTGCCTCTGCCTCCTGAGTGCTGGGATTACAGATGTGAGCCACCACGCCCGGCACTGTGGTATGTGGTGCTGATTGCTACTGGGTGTGAGTCTCCACACCCAGTATTGTATGTGGTTAACTGGGGATTGAACCCATGTCCTTGCACTTGCAAAACAGCACTGGAACCACTGAGCTAAATCCCTGGCCCACATTTTGTAAATTTATTAGAGTAAAAACACACTGCTATTAAACTTCCTCACATTATCTCTCCTTATGTTTATGAATTTTCTTGTTCTTGCCATTTTCTGAAACAGTTCTGAAAACCTTCTTTTGTGAGTGTCTTTAAATGCACCATTATGACTGTTTTGATGTCCTGAATCAATGCAAAACATTTTCCTTTCATGATCATTTTTACTTTGAAGAAGAGCCGGAAGTTACATGGTGCCAGATCTGGTGGTTGAGAACACACAATATTTTTACCTGCCTATCTTTGTATTGACTGGCATTCGGCAGCATTTTTGATCATGCCTCATAGATATTTTAAGTATATAAATTTTGGATATATAATAACTTGATAAATATCCTTCAGATCAGTGATCTGTAGTTTATCTAAATATTCCTATATCATCATAAGTATTTTTATGTAAATAAATTTATTAAACTATAACTTTTACATTTAACTAATTTAAAATGTATAATAATCAGGGTCTGAATGCTTATTTAGCATGCACCCAACATTTGATCCCTAATAATATAAAAAAGAGCACAGTAGTCACAGTATTTATATGTGGACTATGGAAAATTATTCTTCCCTTTATATGTAGATTAACTGTACTTTGTGATAACAAAGTTGACATTATTGGCATTGACTTCTGAGAACATTAGGCTCAGAAATATAATTCGCTTCCTCAGATTTACACAGTCGATAAATAAAAGTAGTCTATCTGGTTCTAAAGCCTAGATCCTATACCACTCAGCCTGTTCTTTTTATATAGAGAAAACATAGTGTTTGAAATTAAAGTGCACATATAAAACCCAATAAAAATCACCTGTAATCCCATTATTGAGTTAAGCACTTGCAATTGTTTTGGTGTGGACCCTCTCAGTTTCCTATTTGTATTATTAAGCTAATGTAGGTTGACCCATCTGGTCTGAAATAATGACTTACTATAAGCTAGGTGGATTGCAAAACAAACATCATTTTATACAGTTCCAAAGGCACCAATGCATTCTATATCTGGTTCACAGGTGAAAAACAAGAGAGAGCTCCCTGAGGTCCTCCACAAGGGCATCATCCCATTCATGAGAACTCCATCTTCACAGCCTCTAAAGTACTCAGCTGCTAACACTGACACTTTGGAGGGTAGGATCTCAACACAGGAATTTGAGCACATGTGTTCATTCGGTGTAGAGTTGACTTCGTGAGCTCAGTTGTAAAGAAAGGTCACACTTATTTTCTTTTAATAGAATTAAATCTGTCTCTGACTTCCCCTCCACCTGGTTTTCAGGGGCTTCTATCCCTGTAAGCATTAGTCTCTTGAACCTCGTTAGGGTTGAAAGGAGGTGAGAGACTTCTTTCCAGCTGGGAGTATGAGGAAGGTCTTCGATCTTCAATCTAGCACAGCTCCCTCAATCTCTAACTGTCCTATGGATCTGGAGATCAGGGAATTCATGTTTCAAGGTCCAGAGTAGTACAAAAAAATTTGGTCCATCAAAGGCAAAACTGTGCAGTCAATTTTTGTGAAAGGTGTAATATCCAGAGGCAGGACCTATATCTATTCATAGAGAAACCCAAATTATCTTTGAACTGTTGTCAAAGATGGGGTGACAATACTTGCATAAATCTGGATCTGTACAGTGGTCTATTCCACTGACCCACATGCCATGCTGTTTCGGTTATAGATTTATATCATCTTCAAATTGAATAGTTCGCTTCCTCTAATTCTGATTTCATTTTCAATATGATGTTAGTTATTCTAAATCTTTTGCTCTTCCATGTAGACTTTAGAATTAGTGTGCTGATCCTCACAAAATAGTTGCTGGGATTTCATGTGAATTACATTGAATTTAGTGATGAAGATGAGATCTGACATCTCCAGCCAGAATTATCAATCAGTGCCTGAAAGGAATTGGATTTAAATTGACAGCGGTCTGATCCCCAAGGCAGGGCCTCACTTTGCATGCTCTACATTGCCTTGCAGAGGATCTCAGCAAAAACAAGCAACAGCTGCTCCTGGGTGAAACAACTCATCAGTCACCTGTGTTGGCTCTCTTCTCTCCCCGGTCACTGTGCACTCCTTAACTAGGTTTTCTTGGAATCACTTCCCAAGTAACCTTGGCTTAGCATTTATTTCTGGGGAATCCAAAGTAAGATGTGTTACAACACTAGTACTGGCTCATCATCTCTAATATAATAATTTCAAATCCGAAATTCTCAAAAAACAAAAGCCTTGGGCCGAAGATTTAGCTCAGTGGTTTTGGCTCCTGTCTTACAAGCACAAGGGGCCTGGTGCCATCTCCTGGTAACCACATACAATACTGGGTGTGGAGACTCACATCCAGCAGCAATCAGTACCACATACCACAGTGCCGGGCGTGGTGGCTCACGCCTGTAATCCCAGTACTCTGGAAGCAGAGGCAGGAGGATTGCTGTTATGTGAGTTTGTGGCTGAGCTCAGGGCCAGCCTGAACTACAAAGTGAGACCCTGTCTAAAAAAAAGACAAAAGTCTCGAGCACCAACATAGCACTGTGGGAGGACAATTCTACACATGATCTCATGTGATGAATGAATCACAGACTAGATTTGGGCACACTAAAGATACAGAATTGCCTCCAGGCTATGTGTATAAGGTACATGAGATACAATTAAATTTAATGTTTGGATTTGAGTCTAATCTGCAAAGTATGTCATTAATATATGCCAGTATTCCAAAAATTTTTTAAAAAGTAAATCTAGCTGGGTGCGGTGGTGATCTCAGCACTTGGGAGTCTGATGGAAAAAGACCACTGTGAGTTCGAGCCAGGCCAGCCTGAACTACAGAGTGAAACTTTGTCTCAAATACAAAACAAAGCAAAAGAAATTAAAACAAAAATCAACCAACCAAACAAGAAAAAATTAAATCTAAAATACTTTTGGTCTGCATTCTTTCAGGTAAAAGATACTTACCTATATACTGAAAGGCAAGACTATTCCAGTTCCTAAATACACTTTCCAAAGTATAACCAGTTATAATCAATACAGAGAAAAAGCTCAGTCAGGTAACTGTGTACCTACGTTAAACATTCAAATTTATTCTTTAAGAGGTACAGAGCCAGCAACCCCTCAAGTCTGTTCTCTCTGAAAGGGGGGGGGGGAAAGAAGAAGAAAAATGAGATGCATTAATTCAAACAAGCATGGATGTGCATGAAAATCTACCTTAAAATAGCTAACGTGATAAAAGATGTGTTGCTATTTTAAAGTCAGAAGATTTGGGGTTGCCTCAGGCAGCTTTAGGCTTGCAGGTTGTCGTGGCTCTCTAGATTCAGGTTAGACAATTAGAAACGCAAAGGCGTGCTGCCATTTCAGTGTCTGCCTTTTTCTTCTCTATAATTTTGTAGCAGGCAGGAGGGAGAAGGAGGGTGGAAGTTTAGGGAGGAAAGAATAAATGGTACTAAGAGAACTGATCCAAATATCTGTCTTTATTTTTAATAACATTCAAAGCGAGTCGTGCCTGCTGAGAACTGCAAAAGCACCAGGCATTTGTTGGGGGAAAAAATCCTCTGGGAATGCATCTCTTGAGAGAAAATGGCTTCATAAAGAAATGGTGCAAATACCCAGTTCTCCTCTGCCAGAAACTCCTCTCTTTACTTGCAACTGAAGAATGAAATATCTGCTCCACTGAAGGAACAGTCAGCTGCAAAAACAATGTATGGTAACCTGATACTTATTTTCTCTGAAATGGAGCTTAGTTCCCTTCCATTGCATAGTCTGCACCTTGCATAGTCTGCACCCGGAGAGCCCTTTCTGCCCTCAGGAGTGGAGGAGTCTAATGAAAAATCCTTACTTTTGTAGTTTAATTTTTCTTCAAGAACTTGAGACTGAGCTGGCCCAGGTCCCATCTAGTTTTTGGAGAAAGAAACAAAGATGAATTAATTAAACTTATCAGACAATCCTTAAAATGTGTAATATCAGCCTGTTGTTATGATATATTATCAGCTGACACAGGGTTTGCTTTCCCTCAGAGGAACTGGATTGGTGCTGCAGATCATCGAAGAAATGCTTTGCTGTCCCAGCCTACACGCTCAAGCGATTTAAATCCAGTCTCTGGAGAGACTTGACATCATAAATGGAAATTGTGTTCAGGTTTTCTAATTTATGAAAACGTTACTTCAGCTCTGCTCAGAATCACTACCACCATATCTCTCTTTCCCTGTGGCATTAAACTTTGTGGAAGAGAAAGCATTATTCCACTACTATATCACCTACTATTTCCTTAACTTTTCTAAGACTTGTCATAAAACACTTGAATGATCCTCTTATTTTGAAGGGCACCCCACACCTCAGATTCTCCAATCTAATAACTATGTTTGAGCCACTTACCAACCCCTGCTTTTGTTTTAAAGCTTTCTATTTCTCTGATTGTTGCAGTAATGGCCTTTGAACTTTCCTTTGACTCTTGTATGTATTCTGCGCCCTTTTTTTGTGGTCATTCTCTGACAGTCTTTCTTCCAATCTCGTATTCTTTAAATTCCTTCTTTCAATTGGCTCTGGTTCTCTTCATGTGAACCCCAACTTTTGTGATGGCTGGAGCTTTCCCAACAATCTTGAATAATGTCGCCCCCTGGAGGATGGGATTGTCCATTGGAGGAAGCTGATGTAAGACATGACAAGGAAGCTGGTTGCTGAAATGACTTCATGGAGCTGCCCTAGTTCTTTGGTGCTGTCTGACTTCTAATTTACCCCTTTGCACCAGAAGAAATCTGTATGTAAAAGTCAGCTTCTTTTGTTAGCTTTTATGATATACAACAGAATTTAAATAATAATAGTAATAATAATAATAATAGGGGTTTAAAAATGTTTATGAAGTCAATATTCATTTTATATGATATAATGTGGTGGTTTTTTTTTTTTTTAGGTTTTTTTGAGACAGGGTCTCGCTTTTGTGGTTCAGGCTGGCCCTGAGCTCAGCCTCCAACTCACATCACAATCCTCCTGCCTCTGCCTCCCGAGTGCTGGGATTACAGGCGTGAGCCACCACGCCCGGCACTGTGGTATGTGGTACTGGTTGCTGCTGGGCGTGAGTCTCCACACCCAGTAT